>CM061063.1:109096553-109375287 GCA_030762895.1 Sophora flavescens
TTTATAATTGGTTAACAGTATAAAAAATATTTATACTTACAATTTGCTTGTAAGTACTCAGTTGCATGCTTGAGAGATTGCTTCTCCCAAAATCAGCAGCTGACATCCCTTTCTCAGTTAGAATCTTGTTCTGCTCTTCCTCAGACGTAGCAGCAAGGACATCATAAACACCTTGATGCCTGAAGATTTTTGACAGAAGATGAGTGTAGGGAATGACAGATTCCTTCTATTTTGCATCGCATGTTTGAATCTTTCAAACAGAATCCGATTTTGGTTTCCTAGAAGAGATTGCACAGGCAGAATTTGTGAAGAGCAGAGAGGTTGTCCTTGGAGCCAGTCTTATGTAGGACAGTCTTGTTCAGAATCTGATGGAGAATTCTGATTTCATTCTTCATTTCAGCAGACTTCCAGGAGTGAGTTCTTACCGTGTTTTCCTTCATTAGGGTAACAACAATGGTCTCAGAACCACCTAGGTCTTCCTCCCAAGTGTCAGAAATCATCAAGCCCTCTTAGGCACATGCAATAGTATCAGAAATGGTCTTCTTAGAGACAATCACCTTCTTTCCCAACACGAAGCCAATAATCTCAATTTTAGTGATTGTAGGTTTCCTCTAGAATTTCCTAATGAGATTGGGGTAGATAGAAACTTTCTCTAAGAACATACCATCCCATCCAGCAGCATTTATGTACTTGCTAACATCGAAGTTATACTCTTCCAGAATTCCGAAATTGAAGTGGTGTTCAACCGCCATGTTCAGAGTATCAGTGACGTAGTAATGGACAGGGATTGAAGTTGAAGCCATTTTTGAGGTTTGAAGGATAGGGTTCAGAGACAAGGGAAACAGAGAGCTTGAGAGTTTGAGAGAGATAGATGTCAGGGAAGATGGGTAGCGAAAGGTTTTTCAGAGGGAAAGAAACTTACTTAAAAAGGTTTTGAATTTCAAAGGTTTTTCTTTTGGACATTAATTAAAAGAAATTGACAAGACATGTCATAAAGAATAAAACGGTGTTGGTATTTTGAACCAATAAAAATGTCTTGATGGGATTGATGGAAGTTACTGACTCAGCAAAGAGAATATACTAGATAAATATGTCTATAAGACAAAATAAATGCATTTAACAAATATATGCATAGATGGGTTCAAGCATAAGCAAGTATGGACGTGCATATTAACATGCAATGGACGCGGCAAGCAAAAGTAGTAGACGCGTTATGCAGTAGACGCGTAGTTGAATATGCGATAGACACAAATAAGTTTTATCATACTCTGGACGCAAATTTTTTAACATGCATTGGATGGAAAAAAATCTATAGACGTATATTTATCAGAACAACATTCTCAGGTCTGGACACTTATATCAATCTACACATAACATATTCAGATGCTTCCTAATAAATATAAATCTGTCCTCTGTAAGAGGTTTAGTAAAGATATCTGCCCATTGATGGTCAGTATCTACAAATAGTATATCCAACGCACCTTTTTGCACATAATTCCTAATAAAATGATGTTTAATCTCTATGTACTTAGTTCTAGAATGCAAAATTGGATTCTTAGAAAGATTTATTGCAGTAGTATTATCACACATAAGTGGAATACTACTTACAAACACATTGTAGTCCTCCAATTGATGTTTGATCCATAGAAGTTGTGAGCAGCAATTTGCAGCTGAAATATACTCAGCTTTAGCAGTTGATAAGACAATGGTACTTTGTCTTTTGTTTGACCACGAGACAAGGTTAGCTCCAATGAAGTGACATCCTCCACTGGTATTTTTTCTTTCAATTCTATCTCCAGCATAGTCAGCATCACAAAAACCAACTAATCTATAATCTTCATTTTTCTTAAAGCACAAACCCAGATTAGTAGTACCTTTTAAATATCTAAAAATTCTCTTAACTGTTGATAAGTTAGATTCTCTAGGATCAGATTGAAATCGAGCACACAAACATACACTGAACATAATATCAGGCCTAGACGCAGTAAGATATAGGAGAGATCCTATTATACCTCTATATACCTTTTGGTCTACGTTTTTCTCTTTATCATCTTTGTTCAGTATGGAAGTGGGGTGCGTAGGGGTATTCATTGGCTTGCAGTCATCCATCTTAAACTTCTTTAATAATTCCTTTGTATACTTTGTTTGATGAATGTACACCTCGTCCACAGATTGCTTAACTTGAAGTCCAAGGAAGAATTTGAGTTCTCCCATCATGTTCATTTCAAATTCTTTCTATATTAACTTAGAGAATTCCTTGCACAGAGATTCATTAGTAGTACCAAAAATAATAGCATCAACATATATTTGCACAACTATGAAATTAGACTTAATGGACTTTCTAAACAGGGTTGTGACCGCGCTGTCGCCACGCGCCAAAAAGAACGAGCGATTATTAAAATAATGTAGTATAGAGCGACAACTCGAGTATCGTCTCTCAAGGACTCTTTAGTGTTGTTATTATTAACAGAAAATCAAAAGTTAGTTTTGGGGGGGTTTTGGATTGAAATAAAATAAAGAAAACAAAACAATGAAAACAAAGCAGTTAAAGAGAATAGCAAATAAACTAAAGACGATTAACCTACTGTTCTTGGTTTCCCACTATCATTGGTTCATGTAAATCCAAGCCCTAAGCAGATTCTAATCCCCTCCCGGTTGTAGCAACAAATAACAAACGAAATTCACTACTACGGATGTATGTTCCTATTCCCGAAATAACAAACGGGGTTAAGCTCTCATGAACAAACGAACATGAATGAACACACGCGAAATAACAAACGCGATTAAGTATAGAAACATAACATCACCGAAATGAATCAATACAATACTATACATTCCTGAAATAACAAACAGAAACATATAGCATTGCATTGAAAAGAGAAAAGCAATAAAAACAGGAAATACAGAACCTCAAATGTAAATGGAAACCAATCCCAGTAGATTAATCAAGGAGACTAGTTCTCCATTACAAAAGAAAACAATAAAAGAAAAGAAATAAACTACTGAAAAGTATTACTACTGTCTACCAAAGATTAGCCAAAACTGGCTAACTCTGATTATTTCCTTCATTTCTGCCTAAGACTGCTTATATACACGTTTCTGGAGTCAGAGTACTCGCGAGGCGAGGCACTGCTCGCGAGGCGAATTACATGAAAGGTCTACAACTCTTTGTCTTCTCGCGAGGCGAGCACATCCTTCACGAGGCGAACTCTTCAGCTTCCAACTGTTACGCCCGTGGCATTCAACACGCCCAAACCGTGATGGCTTCTGATCTTCCAATACTCGCGAGGCGAAGGAATGCTCGCGAGGCGAACGCTTCAACTTCAGAATTGCCACGGCTGTGATCTTTAACACGGGCAAGCCGTGATCGTCTCTGACTTTTTCATGGTTGCAATACTCGCGGGGCGAGAGATCATTCGCGGGGCGAGCGGCTCCAGATTTATTTTATTTTATTTTATTTTATTAACCTGAAAAACAGAAAATAAAAGTAAATACTTTATTCACTCTAAATCAACTAAATTAACTTAAAAACAATTTACAGACTCAAAATATTACTTAAGGACAATCAAGTCTAATTTGGGTAAAAATGATATAAAATAAGCACAAAGCCAGGGTCTTGACTAGTTATAAAACCAGTCAAACAGAGGCTCATCAAAATACCCCAAACTTAAACTTTGCTTGTCCCCAAGCAAACTACACTCAAAAACTCAAGACCTGGCAAAACATGGCAAGCTTAAGGACTCAATTAACTTTCACACAGATTTCAAGCAATTTTTCAATTTTTTTTTTCTATGTTCCCCCCCTTCCAAGTAAAGTAATCCCCACATTCATTTATTCCAAACAATTGAGAGTTTCATAATTCAAACAATCATTAATCAAAGCAGGGGATCTAAGTTACACACAAGAGGGAGATCACCAAATCCAAACAACTGCCTTCCTCACAAGGGCATTATTTGTTCACTCAGTCACTCAATTTTTGTCAGGCTAACATTTCGCTCAATTTTCACTTTTAAGAGCACTTCCCATAAATTTGATTTTCATATCAAAATGGTTCCCACAGAAAACATGCAAGCAACATCAGAAGGTCTTTTATGGGTTGTAATGGGGCCTGGCTAAGGGTAGGATATACACAAGGAACTAGGCTGAAGACCCTAGGAACTAAGAGAGCATGAACATTATTTACACTTTGAAATTCCACTCGCGTTCCTTTTCTCATTTTTCTTTTATGCCTTGGGTGACTACAACCTTTTTATTTCTTTTTGGCATTTTTGAACTTTTATTTTTTTCTGTTTTTCTTTTCTTTTCTTTTTTTTTTCTATATATTTTTTTTCCACTTTTTTTTTTCAATCCCAAACAACACGTTGCACCTGGTAGCCACCCCAAACTTAATTTCTTGCAACCAAATTTCTTACTAAGATTCCATGCTCTCCTAATCCTAAGATCGGGTTAACATGGTTTTTTTTTTTTTCAGATTTTAGCTTGTAACATAAGGTTAACAAGAACAATTGGCTCATCAGGCTCAAAGGGCTAACTAGGGAACATGCATTAGGAATTGGTTATTTTTAGGCTAAGTAGCTAATTACAAAGAAAATGCCTAAATCATTTGAAGCAAACACATAATCATGCAAACCAAAAAGAGATTCAATCAAATTCAGGAAAGTGCAACTTAAAAAGTGATTTTCACACAGTCAAAAACATGTTGGAGGCTCAAAACCTCACCTGGACATTTTTTTGCAAATTATTTGAAAGAGATTCTATCCCTAGTGTGTGCTTCTCATCACCCCAAACTTATCATAAATCATGCCATCATAACAAAATCTCAAAGTTCAGTTTTCAATCACATGGGGATCAAAATTCAATTTTTCAAATTTTTGAAGTCCTAGGGGGGAAACAGTCAACAATTAACATGCAATCCATCGATGCAAAAATTAATCAAATCCAATAAACTTGCCAATACTAGACTTAACACAACTCCTGAGCTTCTCAAATTATTCAGGAGCTTTATTGGAAACAAAACAGAAATAAAGCAAAGAAAGAAAAAAAAAATTAAAAGAGCAAGGTAAAGAAAAACTCATTGAGGGGCGGTTCCACCGGGATCCCATTGCTTGTAACATAAGTCCCACATGGTAGCCAAAGGGTGGTAGTTCATTCCATGCTTCCCTAACTTGCAGCCTTTATACGGAAGTGGGCACTTGATAACTATAATAACTCCACCCAATGCGGCGGACTTCTCACTACCTCTCGGGTCACAGATGACCTCCTTCTCAACAAAGTCTCCCCAATAGAAGTGGGTCTCAACCTTTTGGACCGGCCATGGTGCAGATTCCAAAGGTGCAAAGTCCAGAACTTTTGGTTCCACAGGGGGAAGTGGTAAACAGTTAGAAACGGTTACTGGTGCTGCTTCATTTTCTGCACTTTCCTCATTCACTGCACTAACAAATTTTTCACCTGCTATACACGCAGAAATTTCAGCACACACCAAACAAAGGTTAGAGTTAGTACATATATTACAAGAAAATGAATCAGTAAAATCTACAATGTCTGGAAATTCAGCAATTAATTCATCATCCACCCCATTACTCTCAACACATTCAATTGTTCTACTTGAATCATCTACTCCCAAAGGTTCTTCTTTATCTTCAGGCACGGGGAAGCAGACGTCCTCCTGATCCTCCTTTTCTAAGTTTCCTGAAAAAAATAAGCTTGCAAAACGATCTGCATTTTCTATTTTTCCTGAAAAGTATAAACCTGTGAAACATTCTACACACAAAGCAGTTCCATCACAATAACAAGCATTAGGATCAGGGGATTCAACACTAAATTCATCATCAACAGAAATATTATCAGAATCATAATCAGAAGTATTTTCAAAAATAACTGGTGACTCTGTACGATCTTCCAGGGGCTGTGGAGGTAGCATTGCAGCCGAGTTGGCGGTAACTTGATCAATTAGAGCTCACAATTTCTGAGATTCAGCTTGGCTCCTCTGGTACTCAGCCTCCATCTTCTGTTGAAATTCCTCTATCATCCGTTGAGTTTGCTCGGCCATTTGTTGCCTCATTCCTTCCATATTTGCACTTATCTGTGCAGTCATCTGTTTGCACAGGTCCTCTAGGGAAGGTTCGGAAGGTGCAGAGGTGGTCACTTTGGTAGGATAGTATGGTGGTGGCTCACTAAAATTAGGATAATACATGCAAGGTGGTGGTTCATAATAAACATTAGGCAAATATCCATACATGTAATTATCCATGGGGGAAAATTCCAAACCAGACAATGCAGACAAAACTAATTAGCAAAGCAAAAAGTTTTTTTTTTTTTTTCAAAAATTATTTTCTGCTAATAACAACAAACCAGAGTCCCCGGCAACGGCGCCAATTTTTGACCGCGCTGTCGCCACGCGCCAAAAAGAACGAGCGATTATTAAAATAATGTAGTATAGAGCGACAACTCGAGTATCGTCTCTCAAGGACTCTTTAGTGTTGTTATTATTAACAGAAAATCAAAAGTTAGTTTTGGGGGGGTTTTGGATTGAAATAAAATAAAGAAAACAAAACAATGAAAACAAAGCAGTTAAAGAGAATAGCAAATAAACTAAAGACGATTAACCTACTGTTCTTGGTTTCCCACTATCATTGGTTCATGTAAATCCAAGCCCTAAGCAGATTCTAATCCCCTCCCGATTGTAGCAACAAATAACAAACGAAATTCACTACTACGGATGTATGTTCCTATTCCCGAAATAACAAACGGGGTTAAGCTCTCATGAACAAACGAACATGAATGAACACACGCGAAATAACAAACGCGATTAAGTATAGAAACATAACATCACCGAAATGAATCAATACAACACTATACATTCCTGAAATAACAAACAGAAACATATAGCATTGCATTGAAAAGAGAAAAGCAATAAAAACAGGAAATACAGAACCTCAAATGTAAATGGAAACCAATCCCAGTAGATTAATCAAGGAGACTAGTTCTCCATTACAAAAGAAAACAATAAAAGAAAAGAAATAAACTACTGAAAAGTATTACTACTGTCTACCAAAGATTAGCCAAAACTGGCTAACTCTGATTATTTCCTTCATTTCTGCCTAAGACTGCTTATATACACGTTTCTGGAGTCAGAGTACTCGCGAGGCGAGGCACTGCTCGCGAGGCGAATTACATGAAAGGTCTGCAACTCTTTGTCTTCTCGCGAGGCGAGCACATCCTTCGCGAGGCGAACTCTTCAGCTTCCAACTGTTACGCCCGTGGCATTCAACACGCCCAAACCGTGATGGCTTCTGATCTTCCAATACTCGCGAGGCGAAGGAATGCTCGCGAGGCGAACGCTTCAACTTCAGAATTGCCACGGCTGTGATCTTTAACACGGGCAAGCCGTGATCGTCTCTGACTTTTTCATGGTTGCAATACTCGCGGGGCGAGAGATCATTCGCGGGGCGAGCGGCTCCAGATTTATTTTATTTTATTTTATTTTATTAACCTGAAAAACAGAAAATAAAAGTAAATACTTTATTCACTCTAAATCAACTAAATTAACTTAAAAACAATTTACAGACTCAAAATATTACTTAAGGACAATCAAGTCTAATTTGGGTAAAAATGATATAAAATAAGCACAAAGCCAGGGTCTTGACTAGTTATAAAACCAGTCAAACAGAGGCTCATCAGTTGTATCAACCTTTCCTCTATTAAATCCATTTTCTATTAGAAATGAACTTAGCCTATCATACCATGCTCTAGGTGCTTGCTTAAGTCCATATAAAGCTTTCTTAAGCTTGTAAACATGTTCTTCATAGGTTTCACTCTCAAAACCCGGAGGCTACATTACATATACTTCTTCATTAATAAATCCATTTAGAAAACCACTTTTAACATTCATTTGAAAAAGTATAATGCTATGATGTGCAGCAAATGAAAGTAAAATCCTAATATCTTCTAGTCTAGCAACAGGAGCAAAGGTTTCAGTATAGTCAATACCTTCTTTTTGAGAGCAACCTTGAGCAACAAGTCTTGCCTTGTTTCTCACCACCTTACCATTTTCATCAAGTTTGTTTCTGTAAACCCACTTTGTTCCTACAACTGATTTGTCCTTAGGCAGGCGAACCAGAGTCCAAACTTCACTTATTTCAAACTGATTAAGTTCTTCTTACATAGCCATAATCCATCCATCGTCCAACAGAGCCTCGTCTACTGTCTTTGGTTCCAACTCAGAGACTAATGCAGAATTATCTTGTTCTTTGAAAGTTGATCTCGTTCTTAGGTTGTCATTGGGGTTTCCAATGATCTGATCTTGTGGATGATAATTCTTGAAGTACCAAGATCTTTGAACATTATCTTGTTAAGAAGAAGATGTTTCTGGTTCTTGTTGAGTGAAATCTTCTTCTTGATCATTAGCCTTAATTTCAGTTTTATCTCCAGAAATATTTAGATCAAGATCTGCAAAAGCTTCATCTAGCTCTGATAATTTCTTATCAAGCTGCTTGTTATCAAACTTGACATGAATATTCTACCACTAAAGTTCTAGAATTATAAACTCTAAAGCCTTTTGAAGTTTCAGAATATCCTAATAGTATTACATTTTTTTTTATCAAACTTACCAAGTTGATCTTTAGTATTCATTATATAGGATTTACAACCAAATGGATGAAAATATGAAATGTTGGGTTTTCGTCATTTCCAAAATTCATAAGGAGTCTTATTCAGGATAGGTCTAATGTATACTCTGTTCTGAATGTAGCAGGCAGTGTTAATAGCTTCAGCCCAGAAGTGTCTAGGGACAAAATTATCATTGAGCATAGTCCTAGCCATCTTTTGAAGAGATCTGTTCTTTCTCTCTACCACACCATTTTGGTGTGGTGTTCTAGGTATTGAGAAGTTGTGAAGAATGTCACTTTCTTCATAGAACTTATGAAATAGCTCATTTTCAAACTCTCCCCCATGGTCACTTCTGATTGAAGATATACACATGTCTTTTTCATTATGTACACGTTTGCAGAATACATAAAAAACCTTGAAAGACTCATCCTTGTGAGCTAGGAACATAACCTATGCCCATCTAGTGTAGTCGTCTACTATGACAAGACCATATCTCTTACCACTGATAGAAGCAGTCCTTGTTGGACCAAAGAGATCAATGTGTAGCATTTGTAGTGGTCTATTGGTACTAACAACATTTTTAGATTCAAAAGGACCTTTGACTTGTTTTCCCTTTTGACATGCATCACAGAGAGCATCAGATTTGAACTTAAGGTTTGGTAGCCCTCTCGCGAGGTTATGCTTATTTAGCTTTGAGATTAGCCTCAAGCTTGCATGACCTAGCCTCTTGTGCCAAATCCAGCGCTCATCCTCGATGGACACCTGACATGTGACACTTTGATTTGTAAGGTCCTCCAAGTCAATCGTATACAGATTGTTTTGCCTTTTGGCAGTGAACAAGAGTGATCCATCATTTTTCTTGACATTACACATGTTCTTATCAAATGAAACAACATATCCACTATCACATAGTTGACTTATACTTAGCAAATTGTGTTTTAAGCCTTTAACCAATAGAACATTGTCAATTGAGGGAAAATGGTATTTACCAATTTTACCTATACCACCGATCTTTCCTTTCTGGTTTCCTCCAAATGTAACCCAGCCACCATCTTTGGCTCTAAGTTCTTGGAACATACACTTTTCTCCTGTCATGTGTCGTGAGCACCCATTGTCCAAGTACCAAGATGCTTGTTTCTTTCCTGTTATTAAGCAAGTCTGCAACAGGTATGATCTTATCTTTAGGTACCCAAACTGACCTGAGTTCTTTCTTGTTAGTAGTCACTGGATGAGTATGCTTGGCATGCTTATTATGTATGCATCTAGATGTAGTATGCCCATTCTATCCACACATTTTGAAAAAGGTGTTGGACGGGACGAACTTTGTTTTAGCATGTTTAGCTTGAGCTTTTGAAGCTCTGTGCTGAGTATGTGGTGTTGACTTTTTGTTGAGATGTCTTTTGCTTCTCTTTGTCATAACCAATGTCAGATTTATCATGTGGTGACCTAGAGTACCTTAAAATGAGACTAAGCTTATCTGAGCCACCTACAAGTTTTGACAAAGAGTCTGCCAGATATGTTACATCTTGTTTCAGTTTTGCAACTTCACAATATACATCAGGCTCACACTCCATTTTGTCAGCTAGACTGACATTCACTGATTTTAATATATCATTTTCATCTTTAAGGTTTTATTTCTCAGTGCAAACCCTATCATATTCTCTAGACAGTTTAGAAAGTTTCTTTTCGAGTCTCTTATACTCTTTATACAGTATGAATGACTCATGCAACAATTCATCAAAAGCATTTTGAAGGGTGGACGGGTCAGAGTCCATTACCTCAGCATCAGTGTATTCACTTTCTGATTATGTGTAAGCCATAAGACAAATGTTTGCCTCTTCCTCAGCTTCATCTTCTTCATCTGATGAAGACAGATTAAGATCCTCTCATGTAGCCATTAAACCTTTCTTCGTTTTGAAGAATTTCTTTTTATCCTTCAGCTCAGGGTAATCAGCTTTGAAGTGTCCAGGTTTCTTGCACTCAAAGCACGACGCCAAAAACTTGATGAGGCTCGAATCCGCAAGTGTACGGCTTCGTCGTCAAGTAATAAAAAGATCGATCCCACAGGGACCGTGATATCAAATAACAATTAATTATTAAATCAATTAAACTGGACTACAAAAAGATAAATATTTGGAAAAGATTTTATTTTTGAATCAAGTAGAAAATCGAATTTAAAGTTGCAATTAAAACGAAATCAAGAACAAAATAGGAAAGTAGATCAAATATGAGATTTCAAAATATCAAAAGGGATTCCCAGGAATTGGGTTACCGACAAGACTGCTCATGTTACTAAATTGACTACCCCTCTTGTTAATTATCGAAATTTGCTTTGAAGGTGAATTTATCCTAAATAAGTTAATGTTCCCTCTCGGGATACAAGAACCGTGCCCGATTAAACCAACCCCTACTCTCGTGGTAATTGAATTTAAATCGATCCCTTTAAGCTTTGTGAAAATCAGTGAACCCTCAAAGGACCGCTTCTAACTCTCGTGATTTAAGTCCTAATTTTGACTCCTATAGATCCGATACCTAAGTTCACCGCTAGGTTCCTTCTTAGAGTATCTATGACATGCAAATAAGTGCGCACCAGATTCACAAGTAATTCATGCAATATGAATCAAATCGAAAGCAAATTGAAATTAACAAGAAGTAAAACGTCAATCAATAACATAAAACAAATCTTGGGCACAACCCCAATTCCTAGAAATAAAAACAATTACTCAAGCATTGCCATGTTCATAGCAAGCTTGATTAACAAAAGCATAAAAGAAAACCTAAGAGAGAAGAATAAATTGGAGAAGAAGGGAAATACTAATTTTTTGCCTAAGGTAGCAGCCCAAGTGATCCTATTTTCGAGCCTAATTGCCCTATTTATAGAGTAGGTTAACTTGAATCCCAAGCAATTACAAAATCAGATCAAATCAGCTTTTAAAATTCCAGATATTGTGCGTCACGACCGTGATGGCTGTCATGGCCAGGCCGTGACAGATTCTGTCTTGGAAAACTTGGCACTGATGGCCTGTCACGGTCGTGATAGCCATCACGGCCTGGCCGTGACAGGTTCTGACTTTTGTGTAATTTTCTTTTTAGCCTTGCTCGATCATGGCCGTAATGGCTGTCACGGCTAGGCCGTGATGGACTCTGTTTGGCTCAATTTTTTTGATTTTCAAGCTCCGTCTTCATGCAAGCTCCAACATAAATGATCCTGAGCATTTTAATCCTCGATTCCTGCACACAAACACCACAAAACCACCTTACCCGTTCCAAGGTAAAAACTAACAAAATTCAATTTAAAAATGCCTAAACTACATGAAAATGCATGCAATATGATAATGAAATATGAGGTGAAATCACACTCATCAAACTACCCCAAGCTTACACTAGTGCAGAAAAGGGATTCCACATCGGTTATTTTTGGCTTTTCACATCGGTTTTCAAACTGATGTTGAAAAGACCGATGTGGTTTATTGCCACTTTACACATCGGTTTTGAAACCGATGTGTAAAGTACATTTTTAACAGCGGTTTTTATAACAAACCGAAGTGAAAAGTTCATTTGTCAATTGGTAACCTATTGGAAATATCACTTTCCACATCGGTTTACACAAAAACCGATGTGGAAATTTCACTTTGCACATCAGTTTTCTGTAAAACCGATGTGGAAATTGAAATTTTCACATCGGTTTTTTTAAAACCGATGTGTAAAGTCTAATTTTTTTTTTGAAACTATTATTTACATTTCTATCATTCATTTCCCCTGTTTTAGTAATAATGCAGATCAATAACAGAATAACATACTCTAAATATTCTCAACAATCATTTTTGTACAACAAAAACACAATTAATATATACTGAATTTATTACGAACAATGCATATGTACGTTCAATTACACACTACAAAAAAAAAACCTATTTAGCGACCGAATATTTCGGTCGCTAAACATGATAATTCGGTTGCTATACTGTATAGCGACCGAATTAAGGGGGTAGCAGAAACCCTGGTCGCTAAATGTTTAGCGACCGAACTTATATTTCGGTCGCAAATCTGCGACCGATATTTCGGTCGCAAAAGTATATATTTCGGTCGCCGTATAGTTGGTCGCATACCCAGCTCGCCTAATTTGGTGACCGATATTCGGTCGCTATTTCGGTCGTAAATTTTGATTTTTTTTTTTTTTAAATTTTCCTGTAACGATCCTGCCGACCAAATATAGTTTTTCAACTATTACCCCATTGATTTTTAATTTCTGATATAAACAAAATACACCAATATTTTTTTAAATAAATAGAAAACGTAAATATGATGTACTAACGATCCAAAACACCACAGTCAATATGATCAAGAAAACATATACATTAATTAACGCAAGTTTAATAATGGTTTATAAAAAAAGTTTAATATGTACTAATTAACGATCAAAACATAAAAATACACCACAGTCAATAAGTACTAATCAAAATATCAAAACTCATCAATCTTCCAAAGGGATGAACATGTAGAAACGAGAACCCCCAATGTACTTAAACTTTGCCAATGCACCAGTGGACAACAAATACAACTCCCTGATACCATTTGTATCTGTTGCAAAATATGGGTGATCCTCATGGATTACTATAATCCCATTGAACATATTTCCGCTTTTGTCTTCAATAGTCACAATACGCGGTATTTGTTGTCCCCAACGACGGTAGAATGATCGCGGGATTGAAATCAAATCCTGCAAATACACAAGAACAATTTAGTAAATGATTAGTTTATGCCTTAACCATCATTACGTGAATCCGATAGTTATTCTTAAGTTGATGAGATACTGTACCTGGTCTATATGGATGGCTGTCTCAAAACATTTAGTCGGGTCCATTTTCTGATAAAACGATAAGGAAAACAAGTCATATGTCTAAACTTCATCAAGTGATAATAAGAAAAGATGGAAAGATCCATGTAGCATACTATCATGTTAAAATAGAACAAAGAAATGCAACTTCACATGCAACTTTACAGATTAGCAAACATAGTAGTTTTCAGGAAAGCAGATGCTTTTACGTCGTTTTGAAGGATGGTCATAGAGAGGACTTTTCCTACCGGAAGTGCCTTGATAACCTAGTAAGGATGGTCATCAACAACTATTTCTGGAAAGCTCCATTTCCTAATGAAACAAATGAGTAAAAAACCAGAGTTGTTTTCATAATATTGTGTACAAAGCTGCTTTCTAATGTGAATAATGTTTTAATGATGACGGCACGTCATGCATGTGCCTGGCAAACTGTGCCCAGCCCTTCATTTTATCTAACCCTATACTTAATCATTCATTATCTAAGAGACTCGCTTTTGTTGGCTTCAAGAAGAGACTTTCTAATTAAGATCATGGACTTTAAATTAGTAAATGAATATTAACAACAACAAAGTCATGCCATTTACGAACTAATAACACTTTATCAATTCATTCCAATGCTTATAATGTAAATATATACAAATATGATTCCATAATCATTTCCAAACAAGTTATCAATAAATACATATCAAATTATTCTAATTACATTGATTCATTGTTATTGAAAGATTTTTATTTTAAAGAGAATAAACTATTCTTCATAGCAATCCAAATGTATGAACATGCTCAGATATAAGTACCAGCCTTCAATAAATTTACATCATCAAACAGAAAAGAGATAAGTATAATTACCAAATGAATCCGATTCAAAATGAGTGAAAAGCTCTCTTGGAATTACAGGCTACAATAATGTTTTTAGATCATTTCATACTCCAACAAAGAATATTTTTTTGTTTACAAAGAAGTGAACAAGAACTTGAAATCCCTAAAACCCTCTTTTGAATTTTTTGAAACAGATTCAGACAAGAACCGACAAATTCATGGATTCCAAACGAATCAAAATACAATACAATCAGAATACATACACGTACAATACGATATGAAATTATTCACAGCAAGTAAACAGCTGCATCACAGAGGCTATAGATCATACTATTGCGAGATATTCAAAGACATAAATTCAGCCAAGATATGGAAAGATAAATAGACCATGAATTACAAGTTCCATATTTAATAGAAAACACATCATTAACACAGGGACAATCTTGTTACTGGACATGTTAAACTAGATTGGTCTTCAAACAACTGCCTCAGTATTGGTCATTTGTTTGAACTATAGCCATGAACTATCCATGTTTGAAATTGTAGACACCTAGCACAAAACAAATTGAAAATCCATAGCACACATCCTCACTAACCAATTTAGATGCATTTCACAAAGCAGAACTGAATCTAAATCAAAGACTAAGATGCTGAAATGGAAGGTAATTTCACAGCTAATTCAACAAGAAGCAAACCAGAAGGGTTCTCAGATTAAATTTTCCCGTTAAATTGGTACGTCAATAATCAACAAAAAACCAAAACCTGTTTATGTTTCGCATTCTCACAGGCAGCAATGGCATTCTGTGGCTCAAGTAAACATCAATTCTAATCTCACAGTCTTGACTTTTGATATTTCGATGCATTCAAAAAAAAGTTACAAAAACAGATTTCCCGTGCTTTCTCAATGAGAGCTTCCTAATCCTAATAGGAGTGATTAAATAATGACACATGAAAACAAATGATCATCACAACTCACAACTCACATGAAATACACAAGTAGCTCTTCTCAGTAGTAAGCAATAAAGCAAGCAATGAAACAATGAAGCAAAATAAAAAATGATACATAGAGAGTCCATGCATGGTTACCTCAAGGTAGAGCAGGGAATGTACAAAATGAGGAGAGAAGAGAGTAGGAGGAGCTCTGCGCGTACGTGGTGACCGGAGAGCTGCGTGTTGGTAGCCGGAGTATTGGTTGGCGGCCTGAAACGGAGGGGGGGGGGGGGGGGAATTAAAAACAGAGCAGGAAGAGGGGAAAGGAAGAGAGGAGAGGAAGATGGAAGAAGAGGAGGAGGAGGATAGAGGCTTACCAGAGACGGCGGTGGTGGCGGTGCGCACTGCACGGTGGTGGCGACGGTGACCAGTACTGGCGGCCTGAACGCGAGGGAGAAGAAGATGGGTGAGGAAGGAAGAGATGGCAGAAATGAGGAAGAAGGGAAAGATTTCACGATTTTATGGATTTATAATTTGGCGATCGAAATAATCGGTCGCTAAATCGGTCGCCAATCACTTAAATAAAAAATGGTCGCTAAATTCGGTCGCAGGATGAGTTAATTTGAAATTTGAATTCATAAATTTTGCGAAAGAGTATTAAATCGGTCGCTAATACGCGCGATTTTAATTTTTTTTACACGCCATTTAGCGACCGAATTAATATCGGTCGCAAATGTAAATAAAATTTAACCGTTGCATTTAATTCGGTCGCTATTTCGGTCGCTAAGAATACATAAAATTTCCGACTTTCAACCGTTGCATTTAATTCGGTCGCTAAGAAGGAATAAAATTACTGACTTTTAAGTTCCTTTATTTAGCGACGGAAATAGCGACCGATAACCCTGCTACGCTCTATTTCGGTCGCAGTATTATCTCTAATCAGTACTTCATGTAGATCCTACAATCGGTCGCCATTTCGGTCGCAAAAAGCAACCGAAAAATTCGGTCACTATTTTCGGTCGCTAAACAACCTTTTTTTGTAGTGACATTCAGACAACAAAGATAATTAAAAACCAAAAAGCTACATGATATATTATAGATTTCATATCAAAATACATATGATCAATCAAAAGGACACTATAGCCAGTACATGATAAGTTTTTAAACTAACTACATATATATATACAAACTATGGTTGGTACACTTCAAGAAAGAAAGTTACCCAACGCCTCCTTATGCTGTTGATGTCGGAATCAGATAATGGAGTTGGATTGTTGAATATCTGCAAGTTTAATTGGACAAAAGATTATATCTTTTAAGTAATTGATAAACTAACATAAAACATATAACGAATCTATAACTTTTACTTCTAATTGTTATCAATTAACATTTACCTCGTGCCATCTTTCAGTGATCCTGGTGGAGATAATTTCCAACATCCACTGCATCACATAGTATCCATATTCCCATGGTCCACGTTGTGTACGTGACTACGTACAAATGAAACCCAATTAGAATATGAGGAATTAAATTAAATAGAAATCAATAATTATACCCACTGCATTTGATGCATTTGTACTAATAAATATCTTACCCTAGGAATAATCCATCTGATAGGCCGACGCCTTTCACCACGCAACATGTGGCTTGCATTAATAGAACTATCATGACAAAATAAACATTAATTAAATTATATCTATATAGATTTCAGATAGTTAAAACAACTGTATTACTGATTATAAAGTATTTTAATGCTTATGTTTCGATGATCGTCTGCAGTTCATTCTCTGGCTTATTTCCAATTGAGCAGAAGAAGACCACGACGTTCATCCTAGGGTACAAGATCAACAGTTACCAATGCTGGCTGTATTTGCGGAACAGTTAGTGACTAAGTCATA
This sequence comes from Sophora flavescens, assembly GCA_030762895.1. Lineage (NCBI taxonomy): Eukaryota > Viridiplantae > Streptophyta > Magnoliopsida > Fabales > Fabaceae > Sophora > Sophora flavescens. The sequence continues at coordinate 109,113,645 of CM061063.1, forward strand.
TATAGTTATAATTAAATAACAGGTACTTATTGAGATGAGGCGCAAGGTAGAATTGATGATCGTCTCGGGCAAGTATATCACGTATGGTGATAACCCGGTCTTCTGATGCTAGGAGAACATCACCCTGAATGAACATGGGGTCAATGAACCCATAAAGTGCGAGGTTACCCTGATCAACTAACATACGATGCAGATACCTAATATATTGAAAAAACATGTTAATAATCACAGTATTTAAAAATTAATTACTTAACTTATAAATAAAATGTACTTACGTGCACCATAACGATAGATGTGCAGAACTAGCCATTTCTTTATTGAGTACAATCTCCATAAGTTCCTTCTTTGAAATATACAGTTCATCACCTGGGATGGCATCACGTTCCAACCTCACCAAAGCTGCGTCATTCTCCATGGTGACAACCTGTATAGCCAGAAGTTTAAAAACATCACTAGATGCCCCTTTGTCGATCCCCTAAACAACAAAGATATATATTAGTAATCACGGATAATGAAGTTATTTCATTGGTAATTAATTAAATGGTCAAATGAATACCTTGGCTGGAGCAGACATCTCTGGTCTTCCTGGATCCGACCTTTTAGGCAGAATATGATCATTTCCAACATCCTATAATGAATAAAAATAAAGCATTATCTTTAAAAACATCACTAGGTGCCCCTTTGTCGATCCGATAATAAACGATGGTGTATGGTATTACCTAAGTTATTATGTGCCCTCCCCAATGCCACTAAGCGGCGATCATAATAATCATCAACATACAGCTCACACCTATCAGGGTCATCATCATCATCATCATCATCATCATCATCACCATCATCATCATTTTCAGGCTGATGAGGAGGATCACATGAGCCCTTAGTGCTCACATGGACAGAGGGTTGGACACCGGCTGTCATCTGTTGGGACATAGAAGTCAATATTGCCATCTGCTGGGTAAACTGCTCGGCCATCTCCTGTCTAAGCTCAGCTGCAATCTCATGTTTTAGCCGTGCTCTATCTGCATCAACATCCCTGTGGGATTGGTGTGAAGATGAACCATGGTATTGGCGAATGCCGACACCCCATCCAACACCAATGACACGGCCCGGATGGTCTGGTTTACCGATGGCAGCATCTAAGATATCATCGCGTCCTCTAGGAACAAAGGTTCCTTGGGTTACCTGCTCGTCCAAGGCATCCTATCACATATAAAATATCAGGTCCCATTACAATTTGGTAACAATCTTAAAATGACAATTACAATTCAAACTATACTTACAATCTTCTCAGCTACTTGGTGAGCCTCCTCAGATGTATATTGTCCCGTTTTTCTTTGTCGAGTCCTCTTCCATTTACGATGGCGTGGGGTGGAGGTGGATCAACAACCTCTGAACGATTTTCAGCGTTAGGATCCACCTGAGATGCTGCTTCCTGATGTGCTTTCTTTTCTTCTTCCACCATTATCTGACCAAGCTTTTTATATCCCCCACGAGACATGACATGGGGGTAGACATTCTTGCTTTGGTTTTCCTGCCCCTTTTTCCTCTTCTCCTGTTATAAATAGAAGACAATTAAATTACATAAGTAAATAAAATTATTGAAATTACATAAATTTAGAGACAAATCAAATAAGTTAACCTGAAAGCCGGGATCAAGTCGGCTCTGAACAAAGCGATCCCACGTCGCCTGGTCAAGAAACGGGTACACCTCAAGTGGGTTCTTTTCACATGTTGGATTGAATACATAGTATCTGCCCAGGTCGACCTTAAAAGCCCTCCAACGCTCACCAGCATACTTTAACAAACGCTTCTTCATAACCATCGTATCCGGTATGTCAAAGGTGAGTTGCATTAAGACCAAAAGAATCAACGAATTACTGTATGATATTAGTAAGATTAAAATAAAGTAGATACAGACAAACACAGGACGTAAAAGTATAGATACCAGAATACTCTCCCATATCTGATCCTTCACGTCCGCCGGTACATCTTTCCAATTATCAATGAGTATACTAGGCCTGCTCCTAGCAAGGGTCGCGACAAAACTGTTAAACTGCTCTGCCATTGGCCCAATAGGATTGAGGTTATTATCAAAGTCTATTCTTATCCTTTGATTTGAACCACGGTTGGCAGTCAAATTCCTCATTCGTGTGGCACGTATACCCTTTCTACCCGTAGATGGGGTCTCCGACCTGCTGCATGAAGGATGGATATCCTCACGATCAGCCATGTATACCTGTTTAAACAAAAAAAAAACTTGTTAGTATATCAGGATAAATATCAAACATAACTTATAAATATCGATCAACGTACATAAACATAACTTATAAATATCAACGTAAACATATAATATGCCTTTAAACATAACTCAAACTAAACTTACTTTGTGGTCAATTAGTAAAGTTCTCCCATAACCCTTCTTGGTGATCATTACAAGTAGCATGTACATCATCCACTTCATTTTCCTCATTGAAATTATGCACTCGTGTTGAGAAAGAAGGAGTATCAGAAATATCAAGAGTTGAATCTTGATTTCCCTCACTACCATTATACATGTTTTTTCCCTGGAGAACCACTGACCACCTTTTGTTAGAAGGATCACGGATATAAAACACTTGTTTTGCTTGGGATGCCATGATGAAAGGCTCCTCTTTATTACCTACCTTATTAAGGTCCACCAATTTGAATCCTAACTCATCGGTTTGCACACCATTGTTACTGTCGACCCACTGACATTTAAAAACAGACTAAACTTCGTGTAATCAACCTCTCATATCTCTTCAATGATTCCAAAGTATGAAACGGATACCATAACAGGGTTTTTATCTTTCGAACTAGAGAAATGCATGGACTCAGCGACGGCCATAACCCCACTGTTTTGCATAGTACTTTTGTCATCCTGGGATTTGTATAGAAGGAAAACTTATTAATAACGTACCCACTCCGGCATATGACATCAAAGTTAGGCCCCTGTGCTAGCCATTTTAATGTATCAGAAGCAATACCATCCTTTGCAATTTTTTCTTTAAACCAGATCAAGAAAGTCTTGTTATGCTTGTTCAAACACCATTTTTCATTCATTCTAGGGTAAGTTTCATTGATGATGCTTTTATTCTCACATAAGTATGGTTCAACCTCATCAGTGTTATTCAATATATACAAATGTGCTTGAAGCACTTCCTCCCGATCCATGCTCTTAACAGTGATACCTCGTGTACCCTTACCATCATATCTTCCTTCATGACGAGACTTCGGAAGCCCTACAGGTTCCGCTTCTGACATGTAGTCTGTACAAAACTCAATAGCTTCTTCTGCAATATACCTTTCAACAATAGATGCTTTGGGACGGTGTGGATTTTTCATATATCCTTTCAAGATCTTCATGTATCGCTCAACCGGGTACATCCACCTTAAATAAACGGGGCCGCACAATCTAATCTCCCTCACTAGATGAACAATCAAATGAACCATGATGTCAAAAAATGAAGGTGGAAAATACATCTCCAATTGGCACAAGATAATGACTGCCTCATTTTCCAAGTCATCCAACTTTTTAGTGTCAATGACCTTGCTACATATAGCATTGAAGAATAAGCATAACCTAGCAATGGCATGTCTGACTTTTTTAGGCAATATGTCACGAATGGCCACCGGTAGTAGTTGTTGCATCAAGACATGACAATCATGATAATTTAAGCCAACTAATTTGAGATCTTTCATTGAGACAAGTCTTTTGATATTTGAAGAGTAACCCTGTGGCACTTTGACTCCCCGTAGACATTCAAAGAAACTTCTTTTCTCTTTTTTTTGATAAAGTATGACATGCTGGGGGCAAATAAGTCTTCTTATCCCCCACTTTAAGTGGAGCTAACTGCTCTCGTATACCCATAGCAAATAGATCCAGACGAGCATTCACACCATACTTTGTCTTGCCTTGAATGTTGAGAAGCGTTCTGATTAAACTGTCACACACATTTTTCTCCACATGCATCACATCAATACAATGTCTTACATCAAGCTTGCACCAATATGGAAGATCAAAGAAGATCGACCTCTTCTTCCATATTTTCTTCTCGGTAGCCTTCTTCTGTGTCTTCCCATAGATAATATTAGTGTTGTTAACCCTTTCATAAACTTGCTCTCCAATCAAGGCCACCGGAGCAATTTCATTCTCTGGAAGTCCATTGAAAGCTTTTCTCAATCTACGATAAGGATGATTATGTCGGAGAAATCTCTGATGCCCAAGGTAAATTGTCTTCCTTCCATGTTGCAGTTGATGGTAACATGTGCCGTCTTCACATATTGGACATGCTTTATGCCCCTTAACACTATACCCACACAGGTTCCCGTATGCTGGAAAGTCATTGGTGGTGCAAAATAACATGGCACGCAATCTGAATGTCTCACGGCAATACCCGTCGATCACATCAACGCCTTCACCCCACAGCATTCTCAAGTCTTCAATCAAGGGACTCAGATAAACATCAATATCATTTCCTGGCTGTTTAGGACCCGAAATCATCATACTTAACATAATGTATTGACACTTCAAGCACAACCAAGGAGACATGTTGTAAATTACCAGGAGAACAAGCCATGAACTATGAATACTACTTAAGTTTCCATATGGATTCATTCCATCGGTAGGAAGTCCAAGCCTGAGGTTTCTGGGCTCATTACCGAAATCCAGAAACAAACTATCCATTCTCTTCCATTGCAAAGAATCGGCTGGATGCCGAAGCTGTCCATCACACTTCCTCTCATCTGCATGCCATCTAATGTTGTTTGCGTCATTTACATTATCAAACAATCGCTTGAACCACGGAATCACGGGAAGATACCGTAACACCTTCGCAGGAGGACCTTTGGTGACCACATCACAACTAGAATCACCATCCTTCACTTTGTAGCGTGATACCCCACACCTGGGGCACTCGTGCATATCTTCAAACTCTTTACTGTACAATATGCAATCATTGGGGCAAGCGTGTATTTTCTTATAATTCATACCCATCGGACACAATATCTTCTTTGCCTCATAGTTTCGAGATGGCAATGTGTTGCCTTCTGGAAGCATGTCTTTCAACAACTCAAGCAATTCGGTAAAGCTTTTATCGCTCCACCCATTTCTCGCCTTCACATTGAACAATCTTAACACCGTTGACAACTGTGTGAAATTAGGCACCCCAGATACAAAGCCACTTCCGCATCACTGCACAAAGTATCATACACATGTGCGCGCCGAAAAGACTCTTGCCCAACATCACGGATCATGTCCTCTAGTCCATCGTCCATTTCCACGTCATCAACTTCCTCTCTATCTGACACCCTTGGCCTATCTAACGATTCACCATGACATATCCATGTTGTATAACTCTTGCAAATCCCCTCACAAATAAGATGATCACGTATCTCCTCAACTTCTAGTCGTCTCTCATTCAAACAGTTAACACAAGGACAATAAAACCTTCCGTTACCACTATCAGGAGCATTTGTTTTTGCAAACTGTAGAAAATCTTCCACTCCATTTTCATACTCATCACTTGTCCGTCTAGCATTCATCCAACCGCGATCCATGACTAAACCAATAACTTCGTACTTAGTCCAACATATTCATCAACCACTTCTTATGACAGGGTATGGCCCTATCCCATTCGAGAAGAAACTTTTTCAACATTCGGTTAACAGTTAGTCCTTAACTCTCATGCTCATACTCGACAAAATTTCGGCAGCATTTCCCTTCGGTCTCCGATGTACACGACTTGAACGCGATGACATCCACCACGATAAAGTATGCACCCGAAGAACGAAAGGAATTGTATCAATCCGAACTTTCATCAAGTATATAACATTAGAATCAATGAATAACTATTTTAACTAAATTAAGAAAAAGTTTTTTCCCAAACTGTCCAACTTTGGACAATTCAAGATCCAACACAATGAGCGGTATATTAAGCACGTACACGTGTGCTCATTAGTATTGCATCTCAAATGGGAAACTAAGGCTTTACTAATTATGTAGCTTGCATGAAGATGGGGCTTGAAAAGTGAAGAAAATGAGCCAAACAGAGCCCATCACGGCCTAGCCGTGACAGCCATCACGGTCATGATAGAATAGAGCTGAAAAAGTCAAAACTGGTCACGGCTAGCCCGTGATGTCCATCACGGCGTGACATGCCAAGGCAGAATCCGTCACGGCCTAGCCGTGACAGGCATCACGGCCGTGACTCGTGATACCACCACTGGAAAAATCCAGTCTTGGAGCCATTTCCACTATGGTGGATTAGACACAGATTCACACTTTATAACACTTCACAGATAGAACAACACATGCAAGTATATTATATTTAACTTTTCTAAAAATTAAACGAAGAAATGACTAATCTTGCAAATGGGACTGTTTATAACAGGGAAAACACACCTTTTTTTGTGGAAGAATGAAGATCTTGAAGGTTTGTTGTGGAGTTGTGAGAGAGTGAGTGAGCGTGAAGGTAGAAATGAGAAACCAGAGAGGCGAGAGTGAGTGAGTGAGTGAGTGAGTGAGAGAGTGAGTGTGTGTGAAGGTAGAACTGAGATGTGGGAAGAAAGAGAAAGAAAGTGTAATGTGTCTGTGTTGAGAGTAATGAGAGTGAGCTTGAACGTATTTTTAGGGTTGGTGTCTGTGTTTGAGATGTTTTTCCATTTGTCTTGGCTTTACACTCTTGGAACAAAGGAAAAGGGCGCGTGACATTGGAGGGAATGAAAATAGAAACATAAAAAGGGTTATATTACACATCGGTTATTATAAAACCGATGTGGTTAATTTATATTTCACATCGGTTATCCTGGAACCGATGTGGAAAGATAAAATTTTAAATTCTATTTTTTTTATAATTTTATACATCGGTTATCTTTAAACCGATGTGGTTAATCAATACTTTACACATCGGTTCTAGAAAAACCGACGTTAAAAGATAAAAATTCTAAATTTAATTTTTTTTTGTTTTACTTTTAAACATCGCTTAAATATAATCGATGTTGAAAATATTTACACATCGGTTAAATTCTAAACCGATGTGGAATACTTTGATTTTAATTTAAAAAATGTCACCGCCTCGTTTTACACATCGGTTTTACAGAAACTGATGTGGAAACTCCGATGTAAAAAGCATATTTTACACTAGTGTTAAGATTTTTCTTGTACCCAAGCAATAACCAAGGCCAGACAAGATAAACAATCATAGCATGGGCAGTGAACCAAGAACCCGAGTAATAAATCCAAGTAATATGAACATCCAAATAAGTACCCAAGATACAATCAATTTCAAGTCCAATTAGGGGCTTAGGTTCCCTAAATTCATACCTCTCATTAATTCGGGCACTCTTCTCACCTCACTCAAGTGTTTAAGGACATTTGACAATTCACTCAATTTCCTCAAGGAAGGTATTCTACCATAAGCTTGACTATTAACCAAATCTCTACTTTATTAAGGAAAACACATAAGAATGAAGAGGTCTTTTATTTTGGTTGTAATGGGATCATGGGATTAATCGTTAGGTGGGGAAATCAAGAAAAGGAAAATTCAAGAAGGCTAAACAAAATATCAAACAATGCAAAGCATGACAACCTTCTAAAATACCTTTTTGGGCTTTAGTTCACTTTTCCACCTTTCTTTCTTCCTTCCTTTTTATTTTTTTTATTTCTCACTTTCTTTTTCACATCCCCTTCTCCATTTTCTTTTTGTTTATTTTATTTTTTTTTGGAGAAGGGGAGATTTTCAACTTAAGAGAAATATTTTTCTAACTTTTTCATCCCACAATTTATTTTTCAAACCAACTTTTTGCCCTTTATGCAATACTTTAAAAGGTCTCATACCAACCATCATTCATCAAAATAAATCAAGGTACCAAGAAAAGCATTTTATTTTGTTAGGATCAAAATTGGGCAACTAAGGGATAGCATTTAATCAGTCAAAGCTCAGAAGGCCAGAAAAATACCTAGTGCCTCAATCATTTTCAAATATGTTTTAAAAAATTTTTAAGATTCAAAACGGTTTCAAGTCAAGTTCTAGAGAACACAATCCAAGAGGAATAAAACAGTCAATCACAAAGAATGGGGTAAATTTAGTGAGTATCCCTTTTAGGCTCAAAAATCTCACATTTAGTAGTTTAAAATCAATGAGAAACACAAATCTAAGGAACCACATGCTAATTATCAACTATCAGAAGATCATCTCAAGCATTTTTATTTTTAGCCTATCACAAGAATAAAAAAATTGGGTTAAAAAAATCACTGTCTCAATTCATTTGGCACAAAGTTCTCACAATTGGATGCATACTCTAAGCAAGGGGCAATCTAATCATGTGAATATGCAAAACTATGCCTATATGAATGCAACATGAAAATGCAAAAATGCAAGAAAAAAAATGCAAAAATACCCCTACCCCAAGCTTAAAAACTTACATTGTCCCCAATGTAAATAATCAAGTCGGGGAGAGAAGAAAAATGGAACAACTCATCGAGGTGGTGGAGGGTGCTGGCTCACATGCCAGTCAAAGAGCTCTGGAAGACGTGTCACGGCCGTGACGTTCATCACGGCTAGGCCGTGATCAGTTCTGGTGTCAAGCGAGTCCCCATCACGGGCGTGATATACATCACGGCTGGGCCGTGATCAATTCGGGTCTGTAGGAGCTGGCCTCTCACGACCGTGACTTCCATCACGGCTAGGCCGTGATACATTCTGATCTTCTGGGTCCTGCTCATCATGCCCATGAGGGCTATCACGGTTGGGCCGTGTTCCTTTCTGATCTTCAGCTATTGGCTAATCACGGCCGTGACCATCGTCACGGCCTGGGCGTGATCTCCTCTGACTTTATTTTTCCATGCCTTTTTGCTCTTCCTGCCTTAATAACCTGAAAATACTTGGCAAAACCATCAATTAGTGATCTTTCTTCTCTTAATCTTCTCAAATTATTAAAAAAAAAATTCAAATACAAATTAAAAAGGAAAAGAAAACTTGGGTTGCCTCCCAAGAAGCGCTTATTTACGGTCTTAAGCTTGACCATACTCCCTTGGATCAACCGGGATCAGCTGGGCTTGGAAGTACAAGAACACCTCTCTTCCATGGAAGTCCTTCAAAGAGCCTATTTTGTTCATATGGCCAATTGCGCTTTCGTTTTTCTCTTTTCACTATGAGTTTCATTGCCTTACTTCCTCCCGGCGGAAGTTTTAACTCCACAAGTTGAGCAGCTCCGATTTCATCATTATTTGGTGCATCATTTGTCATGCAAAGTTTCGGAGTTACTTCCATGTTAAGCTCTTCGTTCACCTTTGAAGGTATCATCTCAATCCTGCACACATGACTCTCAAAAGGAGGGTTGTTATATGAGTTAGTTAAATCAAAATCCACCTTAGCTTCCTCTACATTCAAAGGGAGCTTGCCATTTTTTACGTCTATTATCGCTCCAGCTGTGGCCAAGAATGGCCTTCCAAGAATGATAGGGAATTTAGAATTCCCGTTCATATCCAATACCATGAAATCGGTAGGAATGAAAAATTTCCCTACCTTTATGGGGACATTCTCTAGTATGCCTAGAGGAGTTTTAGTTGAGCCATCCGCAAATTGTAAAGAGAACTTGGATGGACTCAATTCCTTGGTTCCTAACCTCTCAAAGATGGTATGTGGCATCAAACTCGCACTAGCCCCCAAGTCACATAAGGCTTGGTCTATTTTTAATTCTCCAATTGAGCAAACAATAGAGAAACTTCCTGGATCTTTTAGTTTAGGAGGCATATTAGTTTTTATCATGGCATCATGCTCCTCAATTAAGCTCTTAGTTTCTTTTTCTACTTGCATTTTCTTGACCAACCTTTGTGGGAAAGGTATTGGGGGTTGGTAAGGTGGTGGAGGGACATACTTTGGCTTTATCTCTTCATGTTCACTCATGTCCTCCTCACATTCCACATTCTTTTCAACTACCCCAAGCTTATCATCCCTCAAGTATATAGCATTACAGTGCTCATTGGGATTAACTTCGGGTTGTCCTGGAAACGTACCCTTAGTTCTAGAATATGTACTAGTTTGTTGGGCAATCTGAGTATCTAACATCTTATTATGGATGGCTAAGTTATCTACCTCAGATGTTAACTCTTTTATTGCCTCATTTACTGCCCTACCTTGTTGCCTAAACTCTTCATTTTTCTTTGTTTGAGTTTCAAGAAAATTTTCCAAAAGAGACTCAAGTTTAGACTTTTGTACCTGAGGATACCCCGATGCGGGTTTCCTATTACCTTGGCCTTCCTGGAATTCATGGTTCAGCGTGTTGTTGTAGTTCCCATAGGAAAGATAAGGGCTCTTCTTCCTTCCTTGGTTGTAAGGATTTGGAGGAGCATAATTTGGCAACTTCGGGTTCGTGTCATAGAAGTTGTGACGAGAATTCACTTGTTCCCCCAAGCACGGGATCCGGGAGCAATACCATGTGGGCACTCCATTATGTCATGTCCCTGCATTACACAAATCTCACAAACAACATTAGTAGCACCTATTGAACTCACATTAGCCTTCTCAAGCTTATCAAAGCGTTTATTTAATGAGTCGAATTTAGACATAATTAAATCAGTGCTATTCATTTCAAACTTACCCCCCGAAAGCTTTTTCGGGTTATTACTTCTTTCCAACCCCATTGGTGATAGTTGGTGGCTACGTTTTCAATGATATAGAATGCTTGATCGTGAGGTCTATTCATAAAGGCTCCACCAGCTGCGGAGTCAAGTGACACCTTTGAAGAGTAATCAATCCGTTGTAGATGGTATGCACTAACAACCATCTCTCGAACCCATGATGTGGGCAAGACTCTAGCAATCTGATAAGCCTCTGACTCATCTAGTTTTATAACTAGTAAGACTGTGATTTTTGTGCTAATTATTCGAGTTTAATCTCGTTTTCGCCCAAATTTGGATTTAATCGTCCTCAAGCAACATTTTGAGTCTCTTAAGTAGTTTTAGGATATTTTAGTTAATTTTGAGTCAAATAAAGCCTTCACTGCTATTTCATATTTTCAGGTTAAAAGTGAAGCACTTAGAGTCAAGGAAAATGGAGAAAGCAGTGGAGAAGCAATTCTGGAAGTTTCGCCTCGCGAGACAAGATTTCGCCTCGCGAGCCTGAATACCAGCTTGAACAGCAACAGTCACCCTCTCTGTCTCGCCTCGCGAATCACCATCTCGCCTCGTGAGAAATCCAAACGCTGAAGATCTATTCATAAGATTCGCCTCGCGAACCTTGTCTCGCCCCACGAAACCCAGAATCTCTATTTATAGGTTGTTTTAGGGCAGATTAGGGGACTTTTTTCTCATTCACTGTTGCGAATTATTTTCTAGGTTTTGTGTTTCCTTTGTGATGGAGAACTAATTTCCGGAGATTAATCTGCTGTAATCGGCTTCCGCCGACACTTGAGGTTCTATAATTCCCAATCTTATTGCTATTCCCTTTCAATATTATGCTATATGTCTTGTTTGCTTAATTCAAGTTATATAGAATAAGTATTGATTAATTTCGATGATCATATGTTCCTTACTCTAATCGCGTTTGCTTAATTCGTGTGTGTACGATCGTGTTTGCTTAATTCACGAAGGCTTAATTTCGTTTGCTTAATTCGGAAATTAGGAACATATATCTCGTAGTTTCAATTGTGTTTGTTTAATTGTTGCTACAATCGAAAAGGGATTAGAATCCACTTAGGGCATGGAATTTATGTGAATCGATGATAGTTGGGAAACCGAAACATCAGATTAATCGTTTCAACTTATTGATCATCAATTAATTGCACTGTTTTTCTTAATCAATTCTTCTTTCACTGAACCTAACCCCCCCAAATTGATTCATAGGTTAATAACAATCCAAGAGTCCTAGAGATACGATACTCGAGTTGTCGTGCCCTAACTGCAGTTTTTAAACCACTCGTTCTTTTTGACCCGTGTGCGACAGCGGATCAAAATTGGCGCCGTTGTCGGGGACTCTTGTTGTTATTTTCGCATTTTCTTTTTTATTTTCTGCTGAATTAGTTCTGGCTACTAGGTGCAGTTGTTCTAATCTATTTTATTTTGATCCTGAAATTGAGAGAACACTGCACACACGCCGTAGAGCAATTCGGGCTAGCACTAGTTCACCAACCGGTAGTGATTCTGATTCTGATTCTGAACTTACTTTTGACAACATGGCTGATCAAAGAACTTTAAGACAGCTTGCTGCTCCTGATGTTAATTACAATGGTTTATGTATTGAATATGTTGATGCCGCTGCTCCTTTTGAATTGAAATCTAGTTTAATACACTTGTTGCCAAGGTTTAGTGGTCTTGCAGGTGAGGATCCGCATAAGCATCTGAAAGAATTCCAGGTCGTTTGTTCTACACCTTTGAGACTGAAGGAATAATAGAAGACCATATCAAGATGAGAGCCTTCCCATTCTCACTTGAAGGTGCTGCGAAGGATTGGTTGTATTATCTTGAGCCACATTCTGTTTCAACCTGGAACGATTTGAAGAAGGTCTTCCTAGAGAGATACTTTCCTGCCTCTAGAGCTGCATCAATCAGAAAAGAGATATGTGGTATTAGACAAGGAAATGAATCATTGGCTGAGTACTGGGAGAGATTCAAGAAGTTGGTGTCCTGTTGTCCTCAGCACCAGATTAATGAGCAACTGCTTATTCGATTACTTTTATGAGGGATTGATACAAATGGATAGAAACATTTTGGATCTTTGCTAAGCGGGGAGCACTTGTTGATAAGACTCCAGCTGCTGCCAAGCAATTGATTGAAAACATGTCACTCAACTCCCAACAGTTCACAACTAGAAGCAATTCTATCGAAACAAGAGGTGTGAATGAGATCCATAGTTCTTCTTCCAACAAGGCCCTTGAAACCAGACTTGATGAGCTTACCTCCTTAGTGAAACAGTTGGCAGTGGATAAAGTTCAAACAGCAAGGTTGTGTGGTATTTGTACTTCTCCGGAGCACCTGACCGATGCATGCCCTATTCTGAAAGATGAGTCGGTAACTGATTTGCCTCAAGCATATGCAGCCAATCTTTACAATCAAGGCAACAATCAGAGCAGGTACAACATTCCTGACCTTTCCACTAATAAGTACCACCTCAATTGGAGAAACCATCCAAACCTTCGGTATGGAAACTCATCCGCACAACAGCAACAACTGATGTTACCGCTAGCACCGCCACAGAACTCTCACCAGGTGACCACCTCTGCACCTTCCGGACCTTCACTAGAGGACCTTGTCAAGCAAATGGTTGCAAACAATCTCCAGTTTCAGCAACGAACGGATTCTAGTATTCATGCTTTGCAGACACAGATTGGACAGCTTGCCACTTCAATGAATGCCATGCAACAAGCTCATGGGTCGAACCAACTACCTGCACAAACAGTGGTGAATCCTAATGTCCCGAATCCTAACGTGAGTGCAATTTCCTTGAGATCCGGGAAGATTGCAGAATCAGCCCCTGAAAAAAATAAGAAAATTGTTGAGGTAACACCTGAACCTTCTATTGTTGTTGAGTCTGAAAAAGAGTATGTGCCACCAATCCCCTTCCCACAAAGAGTACTGAAAAATAAAAAGATTGATGAGGAAGACAAAGAGAGAGAGGTTCTGGATGTATTCACCAATTCCGCTTCTTGATGTGATTAACCAGGTTCCGAAATACGCGAAGTTTCTAAAGGATTTGTGCACACACAAGAGGACGTTGAAGGGCAATGAGAGAGTCAATTTGGGGCGAAATGTTTCAGCTCTCATTCAACCTAAGCCTGCACCTGACAAGGTTACTATTTCAGCCCTCACTCAGGCAATGCCACAGAAATGCAAGGATCTGGGAACTTTTTCTATTCCATGTACCATTGGGGATAGTAAATTTGACAATTGCATGTTGGATTTAGGAGCTTCTATTAATGTCATGCCTACTTCTGTTTTCAACAATCTTGATCATGGTCCTTTGGAGCATACAAGTCTTACTATTCAGTTGGCAAACAGGACCAATGCTCGCCCCATTGGAGTAGTAGAAGATGTGCTTGTTCAAGTCAATGACCTGACTTTCCCTGCTGATTTTTACATCCTGGACATGGCGGGGAAGCGAATTCAAGCAGATCACCAATCATTCTAAAGGCCGTTGATGAAAACGACAAAGACAAAGATTGATGTTGACGATGGAACCATGACCATGGAGTTTGGTGACATTGTTGCAAAATTCAACATTTTCGATGCTATGAAGCATCCCTTGGAAGAGCACTCTATTTTTCAAATAGAGTTGCTCTCTGAAATTGTTGATGACACTTATTATGAATTGGTTGCAATTTGCTGATTTTCAGTCTGCTTTTGGTTTTGATGATGTTTACTCATGTGCTAATTGCACTACCACCGACCCTTGTCTTTGTTTGTCTTTGAGATTGATCTTTGCCATGCGGGGTGGCGGTGTTGACGAAGCTATTTGTTCAGCTGAAGTTCTTGACAAAGACGGCTTCCCCAAACATACCATCTATTGAGCAGCCACCCTCCTTAGAGCTTAAGCCACTTCCTGAAAATCTGAAATATGCTTACTTGGAGAGGAATGAAAAACTTCCGGTTATAATTTCCTCTAATCTTGATGTTGACCAAGAAACTAAGCTCTTGGAGGTTTTGAAGAAGCATAAGAAGGCGATTGGGTGGACCTTTGCCGACATACCAGGTATTAGCCCATCCAGGTGTATGCATAGGATTTTGTTGGAGGATGGGGCTAAAACGGTTAGGCGGCCCCGCAGGCGCTCAATCCCTTGATTCTTGATGTGGTGAAGAAGGAGGTAACAAAACTCTTGCTATCATATATCCTATCTCTGATAGTAATTGGGTGAGTCCAATGCAAGTTGTACTTAAGAAATCTGGACTCACAGTGGTGAAAAATGAAAACAATGAACTTGTTCCCACTAGAGTTCAGAATAGCTGGAGAGTTTGCATTGATTACAGGAGATTGAACTAGGCTACTAGAAAGGATCACTTCCCTTTGCCGTTCATCGATCAGATGCTTGAACGGCTAGCTGGTAAATCACACTATTGTTTTCTTGATGGTTTTTCAGGTTACTTTCAGATCCACATTGCACCAGAGGATCAAGAAAAAACAACCTTTACGTGCCCTTTCGGCACATTTGCTTACAGGAGGATGTCATTTGGTCTTTGCAATGCTCCTGGCACATTCCAGAGATGCATGATTAGTATTTTTACTGAGTATATTGAGAATTGCATGGAAGTGTTCATGGATGATTTGACTGTTTATGGTTCCTCATTTGATGCATGCTTGAATAGTTTGAATCTGGTTTTGGAAAGATGCATTGAAGCCCGACCTTGTTTTGAATTATGAAAAATGTCATTTTATGGTTGAACAGGGGATTGTTTTGGGGCATATTATTTCTGAAAAGGGTATTTCTATAGATCTTGCTAAGATTGAGGTGATTTCTACACTGCCTTACCCATCTTGCATTCGCGAGATTCGCTCTTTTCTTGGTCATGCAGGTTTTTACAGGCGTTTCATAAAGGATTTCAGCAAGGTAGCTCTTCCTTTGTCAAACCTGTTGAAAAATGATGTCGTTTTCAACTTTGATGACAACTGCAAAAAGGCGTTTGCTTTCTTGAAGAAAATGTTGACCTCTACTCCCATCATCCAGCCTCCTGGCTGGACCCTCCCTTTTGAGATTATGTGTGATGCTTCTAACTATGTCGTGGGGGCGGTCCTTGCACAAAGGGTGGACAGGGCAGCCCACGTGATTTATGATGCTTCTAGAACTTTAGATGCTGCACAGGCTAATTACACCACTACTGAAAAGGAACTTCTAGCTATTGTTTTTGCTCTTGATAAATTTAGATCATATTTGCTAATCCAAGGTTGTTGTTTTCACTGACCATACAGCTCTAAAGTACTTGTTGAAGAAACCAGAAGCAAAACCGAGATTGATTCGGTGGATGTTGTTGCTCCAAGAGTTCAGTGTGGAGATTAAAGATAAAAGTGGAGCTGAGAATTTAGTTGCTGATCACTTGAGCAGAATAGAGAGGGATGAGGATCCTTCTCCCATTCATGATAACTTTCCAGATGAGTAGCTTTTACAGATACATGCGGTAACTCCTTGGTTTGCTGATATTGTTAATTACCTTGTTGCTGGTGTTTTTCCGACAGGTGCAACTAGGTCACAAATTCACAAACTCAAGAGTGATGCCAAATATTATGTTTGGGATGATCCATATCTTTGGAAATTTGGTTGTGATCAGGTAATTAGGAGATGTGTCCCCGACTATGAGATTGAATCTATTTTGCATTTTTCTCATGCTTCTCAAGTTGGGGGACATTTTGGGCCACAAAGGAATGCAAGAAAAATCCTAGACTCAGGTTTTTATTGGCCCACTATTTTCAAATATGCTTATGAGGTTTATCGCACTTGTAAAGAGTGTCAGATAGCAGGTACATCCATCACTCGTAAGAGTGAAATGCCTCAGCAACCTATGCTTTTCTGTGAGGTGTTTGATGTGTGGGGAATTGACTTTATGGGTCCTTTCCCTGCATCTTTTGGTTTTCTCTTATTTTACTGGTTGTTGACTATGTTTCAAAGTGGGTGGAAGCTATCCCCACCAGGACTAATGATTCTAGAGTTGTTGCATATTTTGTCAGGTCCAATATTTTTTGCAGGTTCGGAATACCTCGTGCTATCATAAGTGACCAAGGCACTCATTTCTGTAACCGCACCATGGAAGCTTTACTCCGAAAGTATGGAGTTGTGCACAGGGTCTCCATTGCATATCATCCCCAAACTAATGGGCAGGCTGAGGTCTCAAACAGAGAAATCAAACAGATCTTAGAGAAAGTGGTGCAGCCAAATAGGAAGGACTGGAGCCGCCGTCTAGAAGACACACTTTGGGCTCAAAGAACATCTTTCAAGACACCAATAGGGATGTCTCCCTATAGACTTGTGTTCGGTAAGGCATGCCATCTTCCTGTAGAAATTGAGCACCGTGCTTATTGGGCGGTCAGAAGCTGTAATTTGGAAATGCAAAAAGCAGGCATTGTGATGCGATGTATCTTAAAGATATATAATTAAAGGCAAGTGCACCTCGTCGCAATCAAGTAATACGGTGGTGAGACCGGTTATCGTATCCACAGGGATTGGATGTCAATTACCAATTCGCAAACTTAACAACTATCTAGACTAAACTATAATATGAGAGATTGAACAGAAAATAAAGAAACAAAATATTTTTGTCTTTTTGGAATTATGTCAAACACTTGGAAGGCAAACAGAGATATGGCTAAGATTGTTAGGGTTAGACTACACTAATCCTCCCTTAATTGCAATGAATTGGTAATCAACACAAGTCCTAATTCAATTATGCCAATCAAGCCTTTTCTAAATTACTCAAGCCTAATGTCTTAGGTGCATTGAGCCTAAAACCCCAAATTAAACCCTAATGTCTTAGGTGGAATAATTTGAGATTTTGCATTAAGTTAAGACTTATGAGATTGCAAGCAGCCAACACCTATGTCTAGATTCTTGACCTACTTGGCATATGATTCATGAGCATGCCTTAATACCAACCTTCCAGTCATCTATCAAAGCAACAAATCATTCCTATGGGTAGCTAATCCAAGGAAAGCATTAAACACAGAATCACATACTCATAACGAAATAGAAACTTGTATTAAAATACCAAATCAATTACAACAAGTTCAGAAAAGTTACATCTAACCCCAACAATGGGGATTTAACTACTCATGATAAGGAAATATAAAAAGGAAAAAGTGAAGGGATGAAGAACACTCATAGACAAGCTTCCTCCAATCTTCTCTCCATCCAAGAGCAGAAAACGCCCCCCTTTTTGGGTAGAAACCCTCTCCGACCACCGGCCTCGACCTGCCTCCAAGTGCAGCTTGTTTTAGGTTAAAAGTTAGTCCCCTTTTCCGTTCAGTGCAGGTTCATTTATAGGTCCGTCGCCCGTCACGGCCGTGGAGGCCATCACGGCCAGGCCGTGATGGTCTCTCGACTTGGCGCCTCTTCATTCACTTATTCATCACGGCCGTGATGGTCATCATGCCAGGCCGAGGATGGTGATGATCGTTTCGACTTTTCCAACTAGCAGGTCACGGCCGTGATAGCCATCACGGCCAGGCCGTGACAGCTTTCGACTTTTGGCTCAATCTTTCTTGACTCATTGCTCCTCCACGGTAGTGAGGCTATCATCACGGCTAGGCAGTGATACTCTGTTTGGCTCATAACCTTCACTTTTCAAGCTCTTTTTCAGCCAAGCTCTACCAAGGCTGATTTCGGGCATTTTTCCATTAAATCCTGCAAAACAACACACGAAACCACCTCATCCGTTCTAAAGGAAAAACTATACAAAATCAACACTAAATTGGCCTAACTATATGCAAATGCATGCAGAATTGTACATGAAAAATGAGGTAAAATCACACTCATCAAATCACCCCAAGCTTAAAACTTTGCTTGTCCTCAAGCAAAAACTAAGGCCAGAAGAGATAAACAGTCAAAACATGGATAGTGAACTAAGAACCCGAGTAAAATGATCCAAGCAATAGGCAATTCAAACAATTCAGCAAGAGACAATCAATTCAAGTCCAATTAGGGGCTTAAGTTTCCTAGACTCACATTCTCACTGATTCGGGCACTCTTGCTCACTTGAAGCTCACCCCAAGCTTGTTTACTTGCTTGGCTCTCTTTCTTGCCTCACTCACTCAAGTGTTCAAGTATATATAACAATTCGCTCCATTTTCCTCAAGGAATGATTCCTACCATATGCTTGACTATCAACCAAATCTCCACTTTATTTATGAAAAACACTTAAGAATCAAGAGGTCTTTTATTTGGTTGTAACGTGGCCATGGGATTAATCTTTAGGTGGGGATAACAAGAAAGGGATATTTCAAAAGGCTAAACCAAGTATCAAACATTTCAACACAAGAAACCTTCTAAAATACCTTCTTGGGTTTTCAATGCATTTTTCCACCTTTCTTTTCTTTCTTTTTCTTTTTATTATTTTTCACTTCCTTTTGTCATCCCCTTCTCTACTTTATTATTCTCTTTCTTTTTTTTTCTTTTTTTTTTCTTTTATTTGGAGAAGGGGACATTTTTCAAATCAAGATTTTTTTTTTTTTCTGATTCTTTTCCCAAACTTTCAACTACCTTTTCACCCTTTTTGTGATACTTTAGAAGGTCCTTTATCAAGTATATGTATCCAAATTTTTCAGGGAACCAAGAAAAGCATTTTAATCATTCAGGCTCAAAATTGGGCAACTAAGGGTAGCATTTACACATTCAAAGCTCAGAAGGCCAGAAAAATACCTATTGCCTCAATCATTTTCAAAAATGTTTCCAAAAATTTTCTAAGCTTCAAAATGGTTTTAAGTCAAGTTCTAGAGAAAACAAACCAAGAGGAATAACACTCTACACAAAGAATGGGGGCAGATTTAGTGAGTACCCCCTAATGGCTCAAAAACTCACATTTATCAGTTCAAGAACCAGTGAAGAACACAAGTCTAAAGAAACATATGCTAATCATCAACTATCCAAAATCATCTCAAGCATATTCATTTGCAGCCATATCACAAGAATAAACAGAATTGGGTTCAAAAATCCACTATCACAATTTAATTGGCACTTAGTTCTCACAATCATAAGCTCAATCTAAGCAGGGGCAATCAATTCATGTGATCATGCAAGACTAAATCTATATGAATGCAATATTTACAATGCAAGATATGAACATATGCAAAATACCCCTACCCCAAGCTTAAAGATTTACATTGTCCCCAATGTAAACAATCAAGTTGGAGAGGAGAGAAAAATAAAATAACGCAAAAAAAAAAAAATTCGAACGGCTTACCGAGGCGGTAGCGGGTGTTGGCTCACATGCTTTTTGGCTCTGTTTCTCCCTGCTCTTTTTCTCCTTCCTTTATTCAAAATCTGAAGACACTTAACAAAATTATTAACAAACCTCTTGAGCTTCTCAAATTATTCAAGAGGTTAAAGCAAAAACAAAATTAACTAAAGAGAAGGGTTAAGAAAAGTTGGGTTGCCTCCCAATAAGCGCTTCTTTAACGTCACTAGCTTGACTTATTAAGAAGCATCCACCTGGATCCCATAACCTGTGGTATAAGGACCAAGGGATGCTAACCATGTGAGATCTTTCACTTGGATCCCACGGTTTGCAGCAAAAATGTGGAAGTGAGCGCTCGAAATTCATGCTGACTTCTTCATCTGGGAAGCGCTTTTCAATTCCTCTCGGGTCAAAGATGACCCCTTTATCCATAAAATCTTCCCAATAAAAATGGGGTTCAACCTCAGGCAGAGGCATGAACTCCATTGTTGACTGCTTTAAAATGTGAGGTGGCAAACAATTCGAGAGGATCATTGGTGCTATTCACGCCTTCTGTACAATCTTCACTCTCAGCATTGCCAAATCCATCACCTTCCAAATATGCAGAAATCTCCGCACAAACCACACAAGTGTTTCTCCCATCACATTCCACACATGCATAGGGGCCAATAGCATCATTTAATTTCACAAATTCTTCATCATCCCCGAGCATGGTGACATAGCTATCCTCCAAATGCCTCTTCCTTTCAGGCTCTTTAGTCAGGGGTTCAATGGGGAGTGGTGCAACTATGTTCTCCAAAACAGGTCTTCACTTCTTGACTCGGTTGCTCCCACTTCTTCTTCTTCCTCCTCATCCATCATTGCATCATCTTCATCATCATCCATCAAGTCCTCATTTGGCATTTCGGGTAGAAGGTTAGAGAGTTCCTCCATACGTACCCCGAGACTTCGAATGGCATCTTCTTGATTCTTTAATTCTTCCATTGTTGTTGCCATGAAGTTCTCCAAAACAGCCTCTAAGTGAGATTGACTATCCGGGATAGGTTGCTCAACGTCGACGGGAATGCGGATTTGAAGTTCTCCCAAGCAACTTCCAATGGGGATGGCTCATCATACCAAGGTGTGGAAGATTCCCAATGTTCCCCTTCATCCATCAAAGTGTTATTTGGAGGGTTCCCCCACCATGGAGTAGAAGTGTTGGGAAATTGATTTCCCCATTCAGAACAAACTACCATTGGTGGAGGAGGGACGGTTGCCTTGACAGCTCATCACTCACTTGTTGGATTTTTACGGCCAATGCAAGCATATCTACCCGCAGTTTGCAGCTCAGATATCTCACTTTCTGCATCAGATGGTTGATACCAATTGTAGTCCATGATCCTATCTAATCAATTTTTCACCTCACAAACAATTAAGCACAAGATCAAAGAAATACAAAAACAAATATATACAAAACTAACAAAAGAAAAGTATCAATTATATACAGAAAAATAAAATAAAAATGTCTAAACTAGTTGTCTCATTTGTTACTACTGATATTGACAAAACCAATCCCCGGCAACGGCGCCAAAAACTTGATGCGATGTATCTTAAAGATATATAATTAAAGGCAAGTGCACCTCGTCGCAATCAAGTAATACGGTGGTGAGACCGGTTATCGTATCCACAGGGATTGGATGTCAATTACCAATTCGCAAACTTAACAACTATCTAGACTAAACTATAATATGAGAGATTGAACAGAAAATAAAGAAACAAAATATTTTTGTCTTTTTGGAATTATGTCAAACACTTGGAAGGCAAACAGAGATATGGCTAAGATTGTTAGGGTTAGACTACACTAATCCTCCCTTAATTGCAATGAATTGGTAATCAACACAAGTCCTAATTCAATTATGCCAATCAAGCCTTTTCTAAATTACTCAAGCCTAATGTCTTAGGTGCATTGAGCCTAAAACCCCAAATTAAACCCTAATGTCTTAGGTGGAATAATTTGAGATTTTGCATTAAGTTAAGACTTATGAGATTGCAAGCAGCCAACACCTATGTCTAGATTCTTGACCTACTTGGCATATGATTCATGAGCATGCCTTAATACCAACCTTCCAGTCATCTATCAAAGCAACAAATCATTCCTATGGGTAGCTAATCCAAGGAAAGCATTAAACACAGAATCACATACTCATAACGAAATAGAAACTTGTATTAAAATACCAAATCAATTACAACAAGTTCAGAAAAGTTACATCTAACCCCAACAATGGGGATTTAACTACTCATGATAAGGAAATACAAAAAGGAAAAAGAGAAGGGATGAAGAACACTCATAGACAAGCTTCCTCCAATCTTCTCTCCATCCAAGAGCAGAAAACGCCCCTTTTTGGGTAGAAACCCTCTCCAGCCACCAGCCTCGACCTGCCTCCAAGTGCAGCTTGTTTTAGGTTAAAAGTTAGTCCCCTTTTTGCATTCGGTGCGGGTTCATTTATAGGTCCGTCGCCCGTCACGGCCAGTGGCGACCATCACGGCCAGGCCGTGATGGTCTCGACTTGGGCGCCTCTTCATTCACTTATTCATCACGGTCGTGATGGTCATCACGACAGTGCCGTGATCGTTTTCGACTTTTCCAACTAGCGGTCACGGTCGTGATAGCCATCACGGCCGTGCCGTGACGACTTCGACTTTTGGCTCAATCTTTCTTCGCCTCATTGCTCCTCACGGTAGTGAGGCCCATCACGACTAGGCCGTGATACTCTGCATTTGGCTCATAACCTTCACTTTTCAAGCTCTTTTTCAGCCAAGCTCTACCAAGGCTGATTTCGGGCATTTTTCCATTAAATCCGGCAAAACAACACACAGAAACCACCTCATCCGTTCTAAAGGAAAAACTATACAAAATCAACACTAAATTGGCCTAACTATATGCAAATGCATGCAGAATTGTACATGAAAAATGAGGTAAAATCACACTCATCACATTGAAAGAAAACTCCAATTACAGCAGCTTGAAGAGCTTAGGCTGGAAGCCTATGAAAGCTCTCGAATTTATAAAGAGAAAACTAAGGACTTCCATGATAAGATGATTTCTAGGAAGGAATTCTCTGTGGGCCAACAGGTTTTATTGTTTAACTCCCGCCTAAGAGTGATGGCTGGGAAACTTCGATCCAAGTGGATTGGCCCATTTATTGTTACTAATGTTTTACCTCATGGTGCGGTAGAGATAAAAAGTGCTGGTACCAATAAGGTTTTTAAGGTTAATGGGCAGCGCTTGAAGCTATTCCATGAGAGCTCGGTGCCTAAAGATGCTACTATTGAAGAGCTTTCCTTGGAAGAGCCCACCTACACTACAACTTGATCAGGGAGCACCTTGTCCTTTCCCTCACTCTTATTTTATATTTATGTTCTTTCATTGAGGACAATGTATGTCTTAAGTGTGGGGGAGGGAACCGATTGTTTTGTTTTTGTTTTGTTTTGTTTTCCTTGTTTGTGTTGCTTTGAGTCGTTTGTGTGTGAGTCTTATGTCGGTGGGCTTAATGGATTCTAATTAAATCCAGCATAGATTGACTGCATGATAATTGTTGACCGTTGATGGTTTCCCCCTAGGTTTTGAAAATTGAAAATTGATCCCCATGTGAAAAATTGAAAATTGAACTTTGAGATATTTTGTTGTGATTGCATGATTTATGATAAGTTTGGGGGTGAAGGGGTGCACACACTAGGGATTGAATCTCGGTCAAACAATTTGCGAAAAATGTCCAGGTGAGGATTTGAGCCTCCAACATGTTTTTAATTGTGTGAATCACTTTTAAGCTGCACTTTCCCGAATTTGCTTGAATCTCTTCATGGTTTGCATGTCTATATGGTTGCATCAAATGATTTAGGCAATTTTCTTTGAAATAACTACTTGGCCTAAAAAGAACCATCCCTAATGCATGTTCCCTAGTTGGCCACATTGAGCCTAATTAGCCTATTGTTTCTTGATGACCTTATGTTACAAGCCAAAAATCTGAAGAAAAAAAAAACCATGTTAACCCGATCTTAGGATTAGGAGAGCATGGAAGCTTAGCAAGAGAAGGGTTGTAAGAAACTAAGTTTGGGGTGGCTACAAGGTTTGATATGTCATTTTGGGTTGAGAAAAAGAAAAATAAAGGTTGAAGCCAAAGGCAAAAAAAAAAAAAAAAGGTGTCAAAGGAAAAAGGTTGTAGCCACCCAAAGCATCAAAAAGAAAAATGGAAAAAGGAATTAGAGTGAAAATAATGGTGTACAAGCTTCATGCTCTCTTAATTCCTAGGGATGTAAAGCCTCGTTCCTTTGAATAATCTTACCTTTAGCCAGGCCCCATTACAACCTTAAAAGTCCTTTTGATGTTGCATTCATGTTCTCGTGGGAACCATTTTGAGATGAAAATCAAATTCATGGGAAGTGCTCTTGAAATGTGAAATTGAGTGAAAAGTTGATAGCCTAGACAAATTGAGCGAATGAGTAGAATATTACATGCCCTTGTGAGGAAGGCAATTATTTGAAATTGGTGATCTCCCTTTTGTGTGTAACTTGGATCCTCAACTTAGATTAATGATTGCATGAATGATGGAATTCTCAATTGTTTGAGGTAAATGAACGTGGGGATTACATTGTTGCAAGGGGGGAAAACATTGAAGAAAAATTGTTTTGTTAGAATTGCATGAAATTTGTACGAAATTGGTTGAATCCTTTAAGCTTGCCAAGTTTGAGTCTTTTTGAGTTTTAGTTTGCTTGGGGACAAGCAAAGTCTAAGTTTGGGGTATTTTGATAAGCCTTTGGCTCATCTAGTTTTATAACTAGTAAGACTGTGATTTTTGTGCTAATTATTCGAGTTTAATCTCGTTTTCGCCCAAATTTGGATTTAATCGTCCTTAAGCAACATTTTGAGTCTCTTAAGTAGTTTTAGGATATTTTAGTTAATTTTGAGTCAAATAAAGAATTCACTACTATTTCATATTTTCAGGTTAAAAGTGAAGCACTTAGAGTCAAGGAAAATGGAGAAAGCAGTGGAAAAACAATTCTGGAAGTTTCGTCTCGTGAGATAGGATTTCGCCTTGCGAGCCTAAAGACCAGCTTGAACAGCAACAGTCACTCTCTCTGTCTCGCCTCACGAATCACCATCTCGCCTCGCGAGCCTGAAGGCTTGACTGTGCCAGAGATGTCACCCTTTATGTGTCACCTCGCGAATCACCATCTCGCCTCGCGAGAAATCCAAACGTTGAAGATCTATTCATAAGATTCGCCTCGCGAACCTTGTCTCGCCCCGCGAGACGGCGAAACCCAGAATCTCTATTTTTAGGTTGTTTTAGGGCATATTAGGGGACTTTTTTCTCATTCAACTTTGTGAATTATTTTCTAGTTTTTGTGTTTCATTTGTGATGGAGAACTAATTTCCGGAGATTAATCTGCTGTAATCAAACCTGGAAGCACTTGAGGTTCTATAATTCCGAATCTTATTGCTATTCCCTTTCAATATTATGTTGTATGTCTTGTTTGCTTAATTCAAGTTATATAGAATAAGTATTGATTAATTTCGATGATCATATGTTCCTTACTCTAATCGCGTTTGCTTAATTCGCGTGTGTACGATCGTGTTTGCTTAATTCACCAGGGCTTAATTCCATTTGCTTAATTCGGAAATTAGGAACATATATCTCGTAATGTCAATTGTGCTTGTTTAATTGTTGCTACAATCGAAAAGAGATTAGAATCCACTTAGGGCATGGAATTTATGTGAATCGATGATAGTTGGGAAACCGAAAAACAGCGATTAATCGTTTCAACTTATTGATCATCAATTAATTGCACTATTTTTCTTAATCAATTCTTCTTTCGCTTTGAACCTAACCCCCCAAATTGATTCATAGGTTAATAACAATCCAAGAGTCCTTGAGATACGATACTCTAGTTGTCGTGCCCTAACTACAGTTTTTAAACCATTCGTTCTTTTTTGACCCGTGTGCGGCAGTGGATCCACAATCATTTGTAGCGATCCCAAGCTTCGGATAAGCATTCTCCATCCTTTTGGAAGAAGCCGGTGATCCGAGTTCGTAGGTAAGCGACCTTGGATGGAGGGAAGAATTTTTCCAAGAATGCCTGCTCCACTTGGTCCCAAGTTTACAAAGTATTAGCGGGCACTTGCTTCAACCAAGCTTTTGCCTTTCCGGTCGAGAGAGGAGGGAATAACCTCAGCGAATAGCATCAATCGGGGCACCTTGAATTCTTATTGCATCGGTGAACTCCAAGAATGTCTCCACATGATCGGTCGGGTCCTTCGAGGGTAATCCTCCAAATTGATTTTGCCTAATCATGCCCAAGTAACGAGGCGGTATAGTGTAGTTCTCCGCCTCAATTTCCCGCCTAGCAATCCCAGTTGGCAAAACCATAGAATTTGGGGCTGCGTAGTCCTTGGTGGTTTTGGTATCCCGGTGGATTCACCATGAGTGGAATGGGAATAAACTCTCTCTCTCTCTCTCTCTCTCTCTTTGTCTTTGTAGTCTCCCACGTCTATGAAAGATCCTTTCGATCTCGGGGTCAACTTCAATGAGATTTCCAAGACTTTTGGGATCTTCACATAAGAGAGAAAAATACATGCAAAGAGAGAGATAGATACTAGAAAAAATAAATAAATTAATAAAATGTCCATAAAAATCAATTTAAAAATTAAATTGAGATTCAAGAAAGCACAGTCCCGACAAACGGCGCCAAAAACTTGATGAGGCTCGAATCCACAAGTGTACGGCTTCATCGTCGAGTAATAAAAAGATCGATCCCACGAGGACCGTGATCTCAAATAACAATTAATTATTAAATCAATTAAACTGGACTACAAAAAGATAAAGATTTGGAAAAGATTTGATTTTTGAATCAAGTAACAAATCAAATTTAAAGTTACAATTAAAAGCGAAATCAAGAACAAAATAGGAAAGTAGATCAAATAAGAGATTTCAAAATATCAAAGGGATTCCGGGAATTGGGTTACCAACAAGATTGCTCATGTTACTAAATTGACTACCCCTCTTGTTAATTATCGAAATTTGCTTTGAAGGTGAATTTATCTGAATAAGTTAATGTTCCCTTTCGGGATACAAGAACTAGTGCCCGATTAAACCAACCCCCTACTCGTGGTAATTGAATTTAAATCGAACCCTTTAAGCTTTGTGACAACTCAGTGAACCCTCGAAGGACCGCTTCTAACTCTCGTGAATTAAGTCCTAAGTTTGACTCCTATAGATTCGATACCTAAGTTCACCGCTAGGTTCCTCCTTAGAGTATCTATGACATGCAAATAAGTGCGCACCAGATCACAAGTAATTCATACAATAGGAATCAAATCGAAAGCAAATTGAAATTAACAAGAAGTAAAACGTCAATTCATAACATAAAACAAATCTTGGGCATAACCCCAATTCCTAGAAATAAAAACAACTACTCAAGCATTGCCATGTTCATAGCAAGCTTGATTAACAAAAGCATAAAAGAAAACCTAAGAGAGAAGAAGAAATTGGAGAAGAAGAGAAATCCTAATTTTTTGCCTAAGGTAGCAGCCCAAGTGATCCTATTTTCAAGCCTAATTGCCCTATTTATAGAGTAGGTTAACTTGAATCCCAAGCAATTACAAAATCAGATTAAATCAGCTTTTAAAGTTCCGGATATTGCGGCGTCACGGCCGTGATGGCTTCACGCAGCCAGCCGTGACATTCTGTCTTGGAAAACTTGAGTGCGATGGCTGTCACGGTAGTGATGGCCATCACGGATTGGCCGTGACAGGTTACGACTTTTGTGTACTTTTCTTTTCAGCCTTGCTCGATCATGGTCGTGATGGCTATCATGGCTAGATCGTGATGGACTCTGTTTGGCTCGGTTTTCTTGCTTTTCAAGCTCAGTATTCATGCAAGCTCCAACATAAATGATCACGAGCATTTTAATCCTCAATTCCTGCACTACAAACACCACAAAACCACCTTACCCGTTCCAAGGTAAAAACTAACAAAATCCAAATTAAAAATGCCTAAACTATATGAAAATGCATGCAATATGATAAAGAAATATGAGGTGAAATCATACTCACCAGTCTCCTTTGCTTGGATAGACTTCTCCAGGATTTTTCTAACATGATCTCTATTTTCACGAGACTTTTCGAAGAGATCCGAGGCTGTTGGTGATGGTTTAGAATCTTCCAAACATTTGGTCTATTGTTTCATATTCACCCATCTTGAACGAGCTTATCTTGATGAACTAGCATGTTGATCTTTGATTCCTTCACTTATGAGGAACCTTCATGAGCTAGGGCAAGAGTATCCCATTTCTTTGGCGGTGTTGCATTTGTGAACTTTGTCATGTTTAGATCCGGTGATGGCTCACATCAAATAATGCTTAGCTTTAAGATTGAGTTGATGCTTTGCCTTTTGATCTCGCTGTCCAGTCTTCTTTAGCAACAACAACTACATTTTCATTTAAGGTTCAGTATAACCAGTTTCTATGAGCTCCCAGATGTCCAGACTTTGTGCATCCAAAAAGGTCATCATCCTCTTCTTCCAGTAGTCATAATCAGAACCATCAAAGAGAGGAGGTATGTTGATAGCTTATCCTTCCGCATTCATGGTTGTTGGATCGTACTCCCTCAGCATTTGTTAGATGCTCAACCCTTTCGAGGCTGAGCTCTGATACCAACTGAAGTTGACACAGGCAAACACAAGAAGGGGGGTTGAATTGTGTTTGTTAATAATTTTCGCAAACATCCTTTTTCAAAACTGATTTTCTCACACAAGGATATTTAAAATAGATGTACACTCTAAAAAACAACTTTTGAAACTTAACATAAGCAATATCAAATCCCCACAGTCAGTATAGACAAATAAAGCTGTAAGAGTTTTGGGTTAGAATATTCACACAAGATGTTTTATCCTGGTTCACTCTCTTCCGACCAAGAGATACGTTCAATCCCTTCTACTTGAAGGTTTTTCTCCACTATTTTCCAAATATATTACATCCAAGTTTTAAACACCTCTCTAGGCTACAAGTGTTTTTCTTACCAAGCCTCTTCAGGCTCTAACTCTAACAAAGAGATTTAACTTATGATCTTATTCACTCACTATGTGTGAGGATATAAAAGTTTAAGATCAGTTGAATATTACAACAATATTCAAACTAAAGAATACATACTCTTGCTCTTGAAAGAATATTAGAATGAGTGATTATCGATTGACAAAAGTTGTTCTTCAGAACTTGAGGTCTTCTATTTATAGTGACCTTCTTCTTAACTTGTATTTCTTTAACGGTTATTTTAAATAGTCCCATTTAGAGATAACATTGAATGCATGAGATCCGTTGTGGTGATAAGCTTGATTGTGGCCTTTGCGAAATGTACTATTGGTTATCACATTTGCACAAAATAAAGGGTCATTGTTTCTGAGAAATTTGTACCTTGAAAACTTTCTTTCCTCCTTTTTGTACAATCCAGCTTTTTCCAGCAGTAAAGAAGAATTCGTACAAGTCACTTTTCATTTCCTCATTGTACTATTTTGCTTTTTGTATTTCCTCGATGGTACTATGATTTTCTCACAAGGAAACAAAGCATTAACCGGATAAAACAAATGGAAAGAACAAATATTCTATTGAGTTAAATATCAATCATTTGAAATAAATTCATTGTGGGTCAGATTACATTTATTCATTTTTAGAACAACATATACATAAGAGATAGAAACTCGTCTATTCAAAAATCTCCGTCCACACAGTTATGTGTAAGAACGAAGTCTATTCACTCTTTCATTTTACTCGTCCATTAACGTGGCATATTCTCTCGTCTACTATCAAGTCTTTGGACTTTCTATATCTCAGTGAGTTATCTTGATCTCCGTTTAGTGACGTGGCAAGTTAAAACTAGTCTATTTGATTTTAAACTTCAAATCCAACTAGTAAACATTTAGTGCCTCGTCTACTTAAATAAACCAGTCTACTCAATTAAATAAATAAATAACTTTACCAAAACATTGAGTAGCCCGTCTACACGGGTGGACGTGCATTTCTTTTTATGAGTCCAAGCAGATACATATGAAAACTTATTCTAAGTTTCCATGTCTTATAATTTAAGTATTCCTTCATAACTAAACAACACATGTTAGATTTCAAATAATACTTTACCAAGCAAATTTAATCCTTTTGTTAATATCAAAACATTGAGATTATTTAATCCAAAACCACTTTGGTTCCAACAAGTCGACGATCCATAAAGCAGTCGGGGATGTTACAAATGGTATAAGAGCGACACCTCTCCCAGTATGGTGTGGTTCGGGGACGAACCAAGTGAAAGCTGGTGGGCATGTGACGCTAGGGGCTGACGAGGGCGGGGAGTGGTCGCCGATGTTAAAAGGCACGGATAAGGAGCGGCTCCTGGAAGGCTTCTAGGCGGAGGGACACATAAATGAACCGATTACACACCAGAATGATAGGAATCCTGAGACTGCATAGGTTTGGGACTATACAATTAAGGATGACTTATATGAATTGATTGGTACTACCTATACCAATAAGATGTATCTTCTTTTCGGTAGCCCATCACTTAAGTACTCCACAGTTAAGCGTGCTTGACTTGGAGCAATTCTGGGATGGGTGACCTCTTGAGGACAAGGCACGCTGAAAAGACCCGTGTTGATTTGTGGCGACAATCATCAATCCATAAAAAAGCCAGGGATATTACAATTTACAACTAAGTTCAAGTAAAAATTAGGTGTAGCATCTATGAAGAAAGGAAACTTAATTGGAATGAAACCAAAATGGTGTTAGAGCAACTCTTTAGAGTTGCTAACTAGTTCTTAAAAATAAGAATCAATTCTTGTTGGTTTCATTATTCGAGTAATATGTTGTGATATCCACATGTAAGGACAAATGTTTTTATAAACAATTAGTTCTTATATAAGAATCCAATATGATAATATAAGAAAGAGAGAGAGAGAGAGAGAGCGCAATATTATAGAGAATAAATGTACATCAAGATAGTGGGTAACTTGTGAGGCCATTTGATGAACCTTAGTACCATTGGAGTGAAGAGTTTGACATGGTAGGGCCCATAAAATATATTAGAAGCATAAGCAATTGATCAGTTCATCGTCGAGAAATTTACGTTAAGGTAAAACATATTATAAAATAGAACATACCACAAATAAGATGAATTTAATTTTGATACATAGTCATTGTAATTTTTTTTTACATTGTCAACCAATCACAAATCGTCTAATAGGTGACTTTTAAGATAATTATTATAAAAGTTAAATAGCTACAATTTTTACTTTTGATTATATTATTGACGATTTCAAGTCAATAAAATAAAGGAGAGAAACACTTTAAGTAGGAGTTATTTCGGGTTATTTCATCTAACATTGTGTCGTTTAAATAATTATGTTATCACATTTCTAAATTTTAATACATTAATATTGTAGAAAGTATGAGTTTGGCAGAGAAAGAGCATTGTGCTCATAAATTCTCATTATCAAAATTGAAGTTAATTTACAAAAAGAGTCAGATATATATAGCAAACAAGCGACTCTAACAAGCTACTCGACTAACTAACAACTTGTTGTACAAGTAACTGAAAAAGGAAAAACTAACTAACTGAAATTGGCACCTAATTAAAACTAACTAAAAGTGCATATTCAACACCCCCCTCAAGCTGGAATGTGTATATCGAGCATTCCCAGCTTGAATTGTAGATTGTTGAAGGGACCAACATGTAAAGGCTTGGTGAGAATGTCTACCAATTGCTTATGAGTGGAGATGGGAAGAAGATGTAGCATTCCTGATTTAACTTTGTCCCTCACCACATGACAATCCATTTCAATATGTTTAGTTTGCTCGTGGAACACCGGGTTGGTTGCTATGTGAAGGGCATCTTGATTATCACAGTAGAGGACAACGGGTTTAGGATGGTCAATGTGGAGATCTATCAGTAAAAACAGTAACCATTGTGCTTCACAGGATGCTTGTTCTAGAGCCCTATATTCATCTTTCGAAGATGATCTAGAGACAATGGATTGTTTCTTGCTCTTCCATGAGATTAGGGATTTTCCTAAGAAGAAGCAGAAACTTGTTATGGACCTTCGGGAGTCAGGACAAGTCCCCCCAATCCGAGTCACTGAAACCTGTTAGGGAAGAGGAAGATGATGAGGTGAAAAATAGGCCTTTCCCAGGATTCCCTTTGAGATATCTGAGAGTGTGTTGTGCAGCTTGCATATGCATGTTTGTTGGAGATTGCAAGTATTGGCTCAATCTTCCAACAGCATAGCAAATATCAGGTCGAGTGTGAGTAAGATATAAAAGGCGGCCCACAAGTCTTCTATAATTAGTTGGATCGGGAAGAGGATCTCCAAAGGACTTGTGAAGTTTCAGTGTTGGATCCATTGGTGTGGAGCAAGGCTTGGCAGCAAGAAGACCAGTGTCTTAAAGGAGGTCAAGGCAATACTTCCTCTTATATAAGGCAATGCCTGATGTGGAGCGAGCGACTTCAAAACCAAGGAAGTATTTGAGCAAGCCAAGGTCCTTAATGCTGAATTTAGCATATAATAGAAGTTCAAGTTGTTGGATTTCAGCTAGATCAGTACCAGTGAGCACCAAGTCATCTACATAAACAAGAATAATAGTGAGGCCAGTTGTAGATACTTTGGTAAATAGAGAAAAATATGCCTTTGACTGTTGAAATCCTGACTCGATAAGTGTGGACGTAAGCTTGGCATTCCATTGTCTACTGGCTTGCTTTAAGTCATACGAGGATCTCTGCAATATGCATACTAAATCAGGATTGTCAACTGTCAAGCTCGGGGGAACTTTCATGTATACTTCTTCGTGTAAATCTCCATGTAAAAAGGTTGTGTTGACATCAAGTTGATGGAGATGCCAACCCTGAGAAGCAGCTAAGGACAAAACAAGTCTAACTGTAGTCATTTTCACAACTGGACTAAAAGTCTCAATGTAATCCAATCCAGCAGTTTAGGTAAAATCCTTGGCCACAAATATGGCCTTGTGCTTATCAATTGATCCATCATCTTGGAATTTGACTTTGAAGACCCATTTACAGCCAATTGACTTTTTTTTGTTGGAAGGCAAAGTAGTGAGCTGCCAAGTGTTAGTCTTAATAAGAGAAGATAATTCAGATTGGATAACATGTTTCCAACTTTCATGACATATAACTTCATTAAAACTAGAGGGTTCATAATGTGAAGAAACATTAAGTGTGAAGTGTTTGTGATTGTGTGAAAGATTGTGGTAGGAAATGTAATTTGAAATGGGATACCTGATGGTGGAGGAAGCTGGAGATCTTTGAATTGTGAGTCATTGCGGAAGGCAGAGAACGTTGATAGACTTGAAGGTATGAGGGAGGTTGTTTGTCTTTGTGATCTGCGGGAGAGGGTAGTGGTGGTGGAGATCGATGTTGTCGATCACGGTGAGGTCTTGGTGTTGGTGAATTGGGTGGGGGCGGGTTTGGTTGGTGATATTCTTAAAGCAAAAAATCATATGGGGATGAGGGAGGAACAGGCTTGTGGGTGTGTGGGATTGGAAGATATTGGTGAATCAGTAGCACGATAAGGGAAGATGTTCTCATAAAAGATGACATCTCAGGAAACAATTAATTCTCTTGTTCTTGGGTCAAAAAGTAAGTGTCCCTTGACACTGTTCTTACACCTAGATACACACACTTTTTGCTCTAGCATCAAACTTCTTTCTGTTAGCCTTTAGAGTTGAGGCATAACATAAACATCCAAATACCTTTAAGGTATTGATGGCTGGTGTGCAATTGAATAAAATCTCACGAGGGGACTTTTAATCTTGGAATATGGTAGGTAGTTTGTTGATTATATGAACAGCCTGTGAGATGGCTTGTGTCCAAAAAATTTAGGCAAGTTTGCATTAAAAAGTAAGGCTCTAGCCACAGCAAGAAGGTGTTGATGTTTCCTCTCTACAACCCATTTTGTTGGGGTGTTTCCACATAAGAATTTTGATGGAGAATGCATTGAGAACTATAGAAGTTGTGGGAGGCAAACTCGGGACCATTGTCTAATCTAATGCCTTTAACTTTTGCAGAAAATTGAGTTTGAATCATGGATACAAACTGTTTGATATGATTTGAAACTTCTGATTTTAATTTTAGAAAAATGATCCAAGTGTATCTACTTTTGTCATCAACAATTGTGAGAAAGTATTTATGACCAAGTAAGGAAGGATGAGCAAAAGGACCCCATATGTCCATATGTAACAAATCAAAACACTATGAAGAAGCAGTTCTATCAGGAAAATGAAGTCTTTTATGTTTTTCAAAGTGACAGGTGTCACATGGATTACAAGAATTTGTACAATCAATGGATGAGTACAATTTATTCATTTGAACAAGTTTATCATGAGAGGGATGCCCTAACCTATTGCGCCAAAGTTTACATTTATTGAAAGAAAATGTATTGACTTTACAAGTATAGGTATGCTGAGTTGTTGGTGAAGACAAGATGTATAAACTAGCTCTCAATTCAGGTGCTCCAATCGTCCTCAAGGAGGAGTTGTCCTATATAGAACAACCAGTAGAATGAAATTTTAGGCAACAATTAAGGTTGGCAATTAGTTTTGAATCTGAAATCAAATTAAAAGTAAAAGAAGGAATGTACAGAACATTAGTGATGTAAAACTATCGCTAAAATGAATGGTTCCTGCCAAATTGGTTTGTATTTGAGATCCATCGGGTAGTTTAACTAGTATAGGTCTGATATGTCTAAGACACTGAAAACTTGATTTATAGAAACACATATGAACAGTAGCTCCACTATCAAGAACCCAAGAGTTTATATTGGAACTATAAGCATGAAGAGTAGCACAGATTATACCTGAATTACCACTCTTATGAGAACTAACTAGCTGATTTGTCGTGTGAGAATGAGAGGCTTGCTGCTGCAAGGAAATAAGAGCTTTATGTTGCTCTGGTGTAAAAGACAAAGATGAAACCTCTGCAGGTGTTTCTTTCTGTCCAATAGATTGGAGATCATCCTTAATTTCTTGATCATCCAAGGAGTATTGGTTTACTAGCACCTCCTTTTGAAGGTGAGGAGGGTAGCCATGATTCTTGTAGCAAGTCTCTACCATGTGGCCTGATCTATTGCAATAAGTGCATATCTTTGTACTTCTGCCTCTACCTCTACCACCAGAACTATGATTATGGCCTCCACGGCCTCTACCTCTGCCATAGGCACCATTATTGGTGTCAAACTGAGCTAATACTCTAGAATCATCAAACTGCAGAACTAGCTGCCTTTCTTGATGAATTAGGATAGAAAAAGCTGTATCTAAATCAGGAAGAGGGTTCATCGTCATAATGTTGGACCTGGCAAAAGAATATTGTTCATTTAGGCCTCTTAAGAACCTAATCACATAATCACCCTCTCTGTAACCTTTAATAGTTGGAATAAGCTGACAGGAACAAACTACAGCACAAGTACAAGAGGGGATGGGGCGAAAATTGTCCAATTCTTGGATCAATCCTTTCAATTTTGTAAAGTAAGTAGTGACGGTGGCATCGCCTTGTTTAAGCAAATAAATCTCTTCTTTCAAATCGCTAATTCGAAACACACCACCAGTGGCGGAGCTTGACTGAGATTTTTGAGGGGGCCAATTAGTTAAAGAATATATATATATATATATATATATATATATATATATATATATATATATATTCTCAGAGGTTTTTTCAAAGTATTTGGTAGAAATTAATCCTTCTTGAATACAATTTGAATCAGCACCTGTATCGAACAGTGTTGTAGAATCAAGAACAAATTCTCCAATGACAATTTTGATCTTGATATGAAACTTCTGAATCCTTAATTGGTTTACTAAATTCAGGAAAGCCTCATCCTCATGATCATCCTGAACCTTAGTAAGATTGTCATGCTCATCTTCTTTGATGACACTTGATTCTGGCTTATCTTCACTACCAGATTCATCTGATTGAGCCTCAGCTATTTGAGACAAAATCAATTTGTGAACAGCTTGTTCTTATTTGATTTCTTTAAAATCTTGCTTTAGATTCTTAATCTCTTGCCGGAGATCATGAATCGTAACAGGTTTTGTTTGCTGAGCAGCATCCAGCCGCTTAAGAATTTGCAGAACAAGACCAAGGAGATTTTCTCTCCCTGATTAAACCTTTGTTTAAGAAATCACTAATTTCCTTCTGACAATACCTAAGGAGTTCATGATTCATTTGGATTGGTCTAGACTTGGTTGGAATTTGCCTCTCATTGAAATCTTGTTCATAAGGCAAGTCAACAACGTATTTCTTTCTATTCCAAAATGCTGTGGGCAAGTCAGAACAGATAGATTTTTGGATTTTATCAAAGAGGATCTGGACCTTATTTTTGATGTTTGGTTGTTGCAGTTGCAACTCAATATTCTTAAAAGAAATTTCTTCTTTCAAGAAATTGATTTGGTTGATCTTACAATTGAGAAGATTTGAATCTCGAATGATAGGTTTCCTGATGAAGGGAAAGACTATGTCTTTTCCCAGATGTTGGGTTATGATTCCTTTGTGAGTAATGGAAAGAGGGAAAAGTGATCCGATGAACGGAGTTCCGAGTGCTGTGTTTGAATCTTGCTTGGACACATTTTTGTGTAATTTTTGTGCACACAAATAAAAAGGACATGAAAATGCAAAAACTTACTTCAATAGGAATTGATCCTTGAATATGATAGTTTTCATAATCATTCTGGACCGATGCGCCACTCAAGACATTTGTGTTAATTGTTGTAAGCATATTATATATAACATAATCCGTAATATCCTTGGGGGAGCCAAGGCTCCCCTGTCATAAAAGAAGCTCCGCCCTGCACATCATCTTGGTAATAATGTTTCTTGAGAGCAGTCCAAATATCTGAAGCATTTTCCATCCACATTATACTTTGCAATATTTATGGATCAAGAGAGTGGTGGAGCCAAGAAACCACCAAGGTATTGCAGTGATCCTATGGTGTAAAATTGGGATCATCAATAGCAGGATGAGGCAAAGAACCATCCACAAATGTGATCATGTTCTTGGTCTTCAAAGCCAGAAGCATAGCACGCAACCATGAGTGATAATTTCCACCAATGAGAACATGAGAAATAATCGCCACTCTAGGGTTCTCATTTAGATGAGTATAGTAAGGGTTCAACATATTGGTGAGGGTTGCATTATTGATTACAACATTGTTTGCAGCAGGTTCAACATTTTCAGTCATGATTAACAGATGAAGAACAGAAAGAGTGAAGATCAAGAAGCTTCAAGAAAAGATAAGAGAAAATGGAAATTGCAAACAGAATGTTGTAGAGAAGAAGATCAATCGAAGATCTAGAAAGTGCAACAAAGAAGAAGATTAATTGAAGATCAAGAAAGTGCAACAAATGTTGCAAAGATGTTCGATCGCTGCGGAGTAGAAGATTTCAACTGATACCATGAAGAAAGTATGAGTTTGGCAGAGAAAGAGCATTGTGCTCATAAATTCTCATTATCAAAACTGAAGTTAATTTATAAAGAGAGTCAGATATATATATTCAACAAGCTACTTTTTTTTGGCTTTTATGTTCACAGATTAGTTTTCCATCGCTTGATGAGTATGATCCAGAACTTGCGTGGCCCATGATCCTCGACAACTTTGTTGAATGGATTCGAGAAAAGCAAAAGTAATCTGATAGCCGCCTCATTCTCTGCTTACCGCAATGATTGGTATGTGGCTTCATGAAACGTTGTTTTAACCATTTTGTGCATTACACTTATCTTTCTGATTTTTCAAATTGGTAGAGTAACTTAGAGTGAGTTTGAATAAACGGTTCGATTAAGCGCTTATTTAATAAGCCTTTTTGAAACATGCTAAAACTAAGTAACTGAAATTGGCACCTAATTAAAACTAACTGAAAGTGCATATTCAACAAATATATTATATTATTTAGTAAACTACTTTTTTTTTTGGCTTATTTAGCTAGGAGTGCTTATAAATGGTTGACGAAGGACCATCTAAATAATTCTGAAGTTCCTGGATGATGGTCTAATATTTGGAAGTTGCAGTTGCCTGAGAACATTAAATTCTTCCTTTGGCTTCTATATCATGAGAGCATCCCACAAATCAGGTAAGAATGCATCGGTATTTAACCACCGACCTGTCGTGCATGAGGTGTGGAAATGGCAGTGAAACTTTGCTCCATAAGTTGCGTGACTATCCAGCTGTTCTATCAACCAAATTTGGACTTTAACAAATTCTATTTATAAAGCCTTTGGCTCAGGTTACCTCAAAATGCTAATTTTGTCAAGCTTATTAATGTTGATGGAAGTTCCTTAGGGAATATCCAGGGAGATCTGGCTTTGGTGGTCTTTTTAGAAATATGAATGGGGAGTGGCTTTTTGGCTTTTCTGGTTTTTGTGGCTTGGATACTAATATGAAGGCTGAGCTTATGGCCATTCTGTCTCTTACTTTTAATCACACTCTCAGAGAAGGTAATGAATGTGCGGATTGGTTGGCAAAGCAGAGCTCCTCTTCTGATAGCAGTTGTTATCTGGGGGCTTTGTCCTCCTCATTTGTCTGGCCTTCTTCTAGCTGACGCCATGGGAGTAGCTAGAATTAGGACTCCTCGTTATTTTTTTTTGTTTTGTCTTTATTTCCTCTTGATAAAAAAAACTATTTTTTTTTTTGCTTCGTGGTGTCTTTATATTCTTTTGCAATCGACATAATCAATTAAGGCGGTATGGATTTTATCTTATATATGCAATACAACTAAATATCTTTATAAAAGAATGTTTTAATATACAATGCATTATGTCACCAAGTATGAGTCTTGTATATGCATATTATTATTTATTTATTTTTTTGATTTTTTTATTTATTTTTTGATTAATAGGCATCCTTTTGCCCCCTCAATAATTTTGTTCAAGATCTGCCATTGGTCATCGGGCAAGAATCTCCTCAAGACTCCAAATGCAAAACTGACAACACAACTCATGATTAATTTCCAAACCTCTAAAAAATGTGTTTCTCTCTATTTTATTTTTTTCGGGTTCTCTCTCTAAACCCCATGTCTTGACAATGATACCTAGATTTCGACGAGAGAAGAGGTTCTATGGTGACTCACAGTAAAAATCTAATATCGTTAATACAATTCTGATCGAAAGGACTAACATGATGTAATATTGGTAACTTAGGCTTTGTTGGGTAAAAATTAGTAGGTAGCACATAAACTACCTAATAGTGGATGAACTTATAACGGATAGAGGATAAGCTAGCTGATATCGGATAGTGAATAAGCTAGCTGATTAAATTTCAAATATTTGGTAAAATTAATAGTTGATCTAAATAAATAACATAAAAGGACATGTTTGTATTTTTTGTACTAAATTCTATTTATATACACAGATATTATGTTATTTATTTTAAAATAATTATGAGTTTAATACTTTAATTTATTTTAAATTATTTATCATCTCAAAAATTAAATATTATTTTTAATTTTAATAATTTTATTAAATAAAATAAGATAATAAAAATAAAATGACATGTTGATATAAATTTTTATATAAACTTTATTGTTTTACAGACAAAAATATATTCTTTATTATATTTTATTCTAAATATATATTTAGCTAGTGAAATTAGTCCTTAAATATATATCCGGAGACATTAGGATTTAGATATTTTATTTTATCTAAGAGATGATAATGTAGAAACAGAACTAAAATAGTATGAATAAAAATGAGGAAAAAGAGAAGTCATAAACTCAAACATTACTTCAAGTAGCAACTGCAGCAAATGTTATAAACTAGTGGGGAAAAAATCCCCAGCTAGTGAGAAATTTTTTTATCGAACATAGCTACAAACTCATACGCTATAACCTATCTGCAACAAGCTAGCAGTTTAGCATTGCCAAACATAGCCTTAGAGGACCAAATCAGAATCCTAATTAAATACTAGACCAATTTGAAACAAAAAATAAGATGGAGGACCAAAAGTATAACTTAATCTATTTTTTAAGATATTCAATCATATCATTTTATTTTGTGTATTTAATTAGTCTGCACCGTCGTTATAAAGATTATTATACATTGTCAATCAATCATAATCATATCATTTTATTTTGTGTATTTAATTGGTTTACACTGTCATTGTAAAGATTATTATATATTGTCGATCAATCATAAATTTCTATATCATTAAAAATGAATGACTCTTAGGTAGAGTTTGGCCTAGCTTAATTTTGACTTCTCGTCTTAAAAGAGAAGCTGGGCCACTTTTTGTGAGGAGCTCTTAAAAAAATAAGTAGCTTATTTTTAAAGAACAAAATTAAAAGATAATGAGCTTTTAAAAAAGCTAATAGTTGGGCCTTTTATTTTAGCTTTTTATCTTGTCACCCAACCGTCTTCATCTTCATCTTCCCCAGCCCTCCTTCATCTTCCCCAATCCTTCTTCTTCTCTAATGCCCGGCACCGCCCTCTGCTGCGCAAATGTTTCTGTCGCCCTCCCTTATTTGTCACCCTTCGTCGACCTTCGTCGCGCTCCCAGCCTTGCCACTATCAGTGCATCCTGCCTCGCCCCTCGCACGCCTTGCTCCTCCTCCATCAAGCGCTAGGCTCCTCTCTCAGTCGCGTGCTCTCCTTCGTCGCGTAAATGTTTATGCATCTGCACCTCCATTGTTTGTTATTTTTTGGATTTTTATTCAAAAACTTTCCTTTTTTTTTTGCATTTTTGTTTCAAAAGAATTTCTGATAGCACATTGGTGTTTTTGTTTCAAAACCATTTTTGTTTCTACACCTCCAATTTGCATTTTTCTTCTCAGAGACGGAATGTAATGTTCCTCACCCTTTGCAATTAGATATTTTATAATTTAATCTTAAATAAAACCAAATTATAAATGAAGTATAAGATAAATATATGCCAAACAGCTTTTAGCTTAAAAGTAACTTTTATGTTTTAAAAATAAAATAAAGTTACCAAACAACTTTAACTTTTATTTTTAAAGCTCTTATTTCTAACTACTCCTTTAAAGTAGTGTTTAAGCTCAGAAAAAGTTCGGTCAAACGTAACCTTATATAATTGCATTAAAAGTCACACATAAGTGATCAATGGGGTGTTGGTCAAGTGGAAACTACTTGCTCCCATAAGGAAGAGGGTCGGGGGAACCCATGTTCTAATCTTTGTGGAGTCACCTCCATTGGGAGACTGAAAACCAAAGGGTAAAACCTTACTCAATCAATCGAACCAAAAATTATTTCCATAGCGGACCCAAAGACCCCAAGCCATGTGGATATTATGGTGGACCCACTTGGTTCAAAGGGCTAATTAGGGTGAGTTCCGGACAAAAAAAAAAGTCACACACAAATGATTTGTGATTAGTTAGCTGTATAAAAAAAAATTACATTGACAGTGTATCAATATTAGACTCTTTTTTCTAATAAAAAATAATTAGTGAATTTCCATTTTTTTTTTGGATTGAGAAACTTCTTTAAAGTGGTTTTTTTATAGGCAAATGTTAGTAATTAGTGTATTATGTTAGTGGGGTAGTTGAATCGATGACCTTCTTATCACTTCAAATCTTATGTCCCTCCTCCCAAACCAACCGATCCACCTTATAATTCCCTTTCGAGTGACAGCCTTTGATGGCAGTCGTGAGAATGGTTGAGGAGTTTGAGTGATTATCCTCACTTGCAGTTTTAGTAAAGCATATTAGCTAGAGTTGTGTTATTTGAACACAAATTTTAGATACTATATGTGTTTCTTTCAACCTCTCACTTTTTATCATCTTTGTATCCACATATCTCAAAAATACATCCAAAAACAAAGAAGACATCGTATGGTGTCCCCAATTTTGTGTTCAAAAAACATTTTATGACGAAAAATGATTTTGACAACATGATGGATTGGACCTATAAGAGTTTAATGTGAAGAATCTTTTCTTTTATTTATATAGTGTTTGGTCAGAGGGAATTGGAGGGGATAGTAGGGGAGGGGAGATTTTTTTTAAATATTTCATGATTGGTTCAATTTTTGGAGGGGAGGGGAGTGGAGCAAAATCTCACCTTAAGTCAATTTTAGCTCTCCTCCAATATTGGAGGGATTTGAAGGGGATGGGAGGGATTTTAAAATATTTTACATACTTTCACTAAAATATCATCACTTGCCTATTTTGAAATAAATAAGTATAAGGGTTTAAAAGTAATTTTCTTTTAAAATACCTCACTCCCCTCCCGAACCAAACATGAAAGTGTTATTTCCCCTCCCTCATGTCCTGTCAACCAAACACAATGTCTAATTAAAATATTTTTCCTCCCTTCCCATCCCCTCTATTAAAATCTATCATCTTCCCTCCTTTGAACCAAACACGCCCTTATGCTTTGTTTGGATAAAGAAGGAAGTAGGGAAGATAGAAGTAGAAAAGAAAGAAGTGGGAGAGAAGAGAGAATGAGAAAATGAGTAGATTTTTATGTTGGTTGGAATAGAAGAAGTATGAGAGAAGTATAAGAGAAAGAAAAGTTGAGTTTTCTCTACACTTGTTTGGTTAGATGGAAAAGTTGAGAGAAAGAAGATTAATTTTTC
The DNA here is from genome assembly GCA_030762895.1 of Sophora flavescens. Lineage (NCBI taxonomy): Eukaryota > Viridiplantae > Streptophyta > Magnoliopsida > Fabales > Fabaceae > Sophora > Sophora flavescens. The sequence continues at coordinate 109,156,132 of CM061063.1, forward strand.
TTGTAAAGACATATTTGTCTCTAATAGCATAAATAATAAAATAAATAATAAAATATAATATCATATAGTAATATAATATGATATAACTTAATAATATAATTGCTTAAAAAAACTTAATAATATAATATAAAAAAAAACCTATGCAACATCAGACGTAATGTAAATAGGCATAGGGACAGAAGTGTAATTGTAGACAATTTTCTCTCCTCTCCCCTATTTTTCTCCTCGTCCATGAAGAGATTTTTTTTTTTTTGGGTCGGACACTCATATTTGTTTTCTCCTTATTTTTATTTTTAACCAAACAACATAAAACAACCTTTTCTTTTCCACTTCTCTCTTGACAATTTCTCTCTTCACAATGGGTTAGAGCTCGATTGAAAGGATTGATCGCATTAACGATGAAACATTCGAGAATAAAAAAATTCATCAAGCATTTTATATTGATACTATTTTCAAAGTAATCTATAATTTCGGATAAATGAAGGCTTAATCAGATTAATTTAATTTAAAGCTAAAATATAGTAATTCAAGATGAGAATTAGGTATAAATTAAAAACATTTTTTTGTTAATTGTTAATAAAAGAAGGATTGTTATTTGACATAGTAATGGGGATAGAAATTTGTATTTTGTAGGAAAGGCATCATAATGATCTGTTTATTACAAATTATAAAAAATGGTTTTCATATTTTATAAAATGTTATTATTATTAATCCACAATGTGTGGTCCAAGTGGCTAGTAGCTTGGACCCTTTAACCATATGTCCAGGGTTCGAATCCTGATGATAGGAATAGAGCCGCATTTGTGGGTAGGGGAGTTGCCCCTTAACCGGTACTCTACATCCTTAGGGGATTAGTCCTACGACTATCGGTTGTGGGATACCCCGGGTTCCATCCCGAACCAAAAAAAGTTATTATTATTATTATTATTATTATTATTATTATTATTATTATTATTATTTCTATTTCTATTTCTATTTCTAAGTTAATAAAAAACTACCTCATTCTAGCATTTCTTACTTGACATTTTTTTAATGTTGCAATTACAGTTAGAGTACTCTACTCTGGTAGTCAAGTCGTTGATTCATTTTTTAATACAGTTAAAAACATACCTATCAAAATATTAGTGAATGTTAGTATAAATCTTTTTTATACTGATATTGAATACAACTTTAATAGATATTTTATTGGTTCTAAAAATAATGTTACATTTTTTAATATGGATTAAAGTAGTTTGAATTGTTACACTAACAATCACTAAAACTTTGACAGCTATGCTTTTATTGCAATAATTGAGATAAATAATAATAATAATAATAATAATAATAATAATAATAATAATAATAATAATTTTTTGTCAAAATTTAATTGGATGTCAGTGTAATATTCCTTTACAATGATAATGCATATAAAATTATATTATTAGTTTGTTTTTTGTTTTGCTTTTCGACTTTCACCCGAAATATTAATATATATATATATATATATATATATATATAATTAAATATAATAAATAATAAATATTAATATAACATATATATACTAAAATATAATAATTGATACGATTACAAAATCTTTGAACCTAATAATCGAACCAATAGTCATCGAGTTTTGTTCGGTTCGGTTTGGACCCGAACTCAAAAAAGAAACCACTTTATAATATATATATATATATATATATATATATATAATATTAAAATATATATATATATATATATACTAAAATATATATAAAATTATTAAACTATTAAATTATATATAAATATAGAAATATAATAAATATCAAATATTAAATTCATATATATATATATATATATATAAATATAATAATTGGTTCTATTCCAAAATTCTTGATCCTAATTATCGAACCAATGACCATTGAGTTTGGTTCGAATCGATTCAGACCTGAACAAAAAAAAAAAGACGAACCACTTTAATTGGTTCGGCTTAGATTTTCGAGGTTCATCGAATTATTGGTTTGGGTTTTATGCCCTTAAACTTTCCTGAAGAACACGGTAGTTTTGCTACTTTTCCTACCTCAAAATGTTTAAAAACAAAAAAATTAAAAACTTTAAAAAGTCAATAATAAAATAATATAAAAATCCGAACCAATCAAAATTTGTTCGGTTTCGTTCGAATCCGAAAATATTAATATATATATATATATAGGATATAAAAAATATAAACGATATTAAAATATTAAATGATATATAAATATGGAAATATAATAAATATTGAATATATATATATAAATATTAAAATATAATAATTGATTCAGTTCCAAAATTTTTGAATATGATAATCGAACCATGACAATCGTGTCTGGTTCAGTTCAATTCGAACCCGAACACAAAATAAAGAACAAACCAATTTAATTGGTTTGGTTCGAATTTTCGGGTACATCAAAAACACAGTAGCTTTGGTATCTTTTCTGACTAAAAATATTTTAAAAAATATAAACTTAAAAAGTTAATAATAAAATAATATAAAAATCCGAACCAATCAAAATTGGTTCCGTTTAGATTGGTTTCGACTCAAAAATATTGAAATATATATGCAAATATTAAACTATTAAATTATATATAAATATTAAAATAAAATAAATATTATATATGTATATAAATATTAAAATATATTAAATATTAAGATAATATAATATTATATATATATATCAATGTAAAATTTTGTTATTACAAAACATTGATTGTGAGTCTCAAAACTTTGATTAATTTCAGATTGAGTCGGAGACTCTATCTGAATTACTGGTTGAACAGATTGTGGGGTTTCAACCCTGTACTCGGGCTGAGGAATAACATGATGATCTCTTATTCCTGCTAATCTTAATGAATGAAATGAATCCATCGATTTGCGTGAATTAGTTGTTTGTTTAGATCTCTCAGGGGTTCTAAACGATCTAGTAGAATTACTTCTATCAAATGGTGCAAAACTTATTGAAACATTACCATATGCATATTCAACTGGTATTGTCATTCGAGAGGGTTCTGGCTCCTCCGGAGGCAGAATCTCTTGTAAATTCCATTCAAGATTCCTAGAGACTCCGGAGGCAGAATCTCTTGTAAATTCCATTCAAGATTCCTAGAGACTTCATTATGGTTGAGTCTCTCAGGGGTGACTGCATTTGACTTTTCAATGTTTACTTGAAGAAGTAAAGTATTCTTTTGAATAAATATTTAATGATTTTGGTGAAATATTCTTTTTCATTGCTTTGTAATATATTTTGTATATTACTGCCATTGGATAAGAGTTTGGGTTCCAAATCCCTTCCTTTATTTTAATATCTAATTTGATATTATGTTTATTCTTTCCCAAACTTTCTAAAGACATAGAATAGTTTGGAAAGTTATTGAAAAAAATGTGACCATCATGAAGATTGGTCTCAATTATTGAAAGCACTTGATCCTCGAACCTAGCAGGTCGAGTATCTCTCAGGCATACACACACATGTGTATATGTGCCTAGTCTGTGCAAAGGTTTTATTGCAACTTGAATTAAACCAATATGCAAAAATTTATATTTTTGTTTATGTTCTTTTAACATAGATAAATTCAAGAGATTTAGGCTCTCTTGAGTTTTATCAACTTTAATAGTATCAGCAGTTTTAATTATAAAATCAGATTTAAATTTGTCCATTAACTTGGTTTTATAAATTTCTGAAACATTTATTGATGGAATACTCCAATTATGTAATTTTTGTTCTATATCAGGTAAAATTATTTGTTGTTCATTAATTAATGTTGAATTAAGACTCTCACTATAACTGGGTTTATCTAGTTCATCTATTTTTTCTTTACCTTTCCTAGAAACCATCTTTAGTAAGCTAGACATGATAACTGAACTTGAATGATCTAGTACCTATATTAGAAACAGAGATTTCTCACCAGATACCGGGACCACCTTGACTTACCAACGGATTTACTACCCTGACCTTCGGGCTTTACGATCGGGAACACCCTAACGGCTGACCAACGCTGCAGAGAGAGAAAACTAGAAACCAATATAAGTACCAGAGCACTAAGGCTATGATATCAGAATGCAACTGCAGATCATCTCAAGAATTAGTAAATGGAAAATAGATGTAACATTGAAAAAAATCAGAGTAAATGGTAAAAGTAGGATTATCAAACTATCTGTTTTTATTTTATAATACTGATAGTAAATTACAAAGGGTTATCAATACATTATTGAAGTAACTTACAAACACTTGAGAACTTCAGTAACCTTGCTTCAAAAGCTATTATACTACAAGATTACAATGAAACTTAGATTAGTAAATGGAACCAAAGGTAAGTCTGTCTTCCTCTGAAGGTTGAGGTCTTCTTAAATAGGTGGAGAAGAACTTCGAAAGGGCGGATTTGAACTTGTTTGGAATCCGCAAAAGCAGGTACTGTTTATCTTTTGACTTTGATGCTTTAATTATTGTAGCCACATGATTCCTGTAGGCCAATAAATCACTGTCGGCACAACTGGATAAACAACTTTACTTTTTCTTCATTGAAGGTGGGTGACTTGAAAGATCCTTTTGTCGGTCATCTTGAATTTGTTGAGAGACGACAATTTTAAATTATTGAGCTATTGATCGAAGAACCCAAAATCTGGATCATTATTTTCCAAGTAGGGATTATAATCTGACCCTACTGTTACTGAGTCGTCTACTTCTTCTTCTTCGTCTGATCCCAAAGATGAGAGAGCATCTCTTAACATCCTTTTATATTCTTGAGGTGTTGAAGCACTCAAGTTAATTGTATAAGGAGTTACTGCTTGGGATGAAGTGCCAATTTCTTTAGCTTTTACTTGTGAGGGAGGAGTTTTTGGGGGCTCGAAGGCTAGTGGAACCCTTCTAGCACGAACTTTATTTTTCCAAGAAACAAATTTTGTTTCTACCACCTTTTAAGTGAATTTCTTCCACCAAGAAACGGTGTTAACTGAGCAAATATACTTCAGAAAAGGTTCTGGTAAATGCAGGTGGTACTCATAATTAAACTTGAGTAGCCAAGCTATACCAAACTGAGCACAGAGATGAAGTAGCTTCCCAAAGACTGGAATCGTCGGGGTTAAACTTTTATATTCATTGTAAACATCATAGAGTGAATTTGGGAGTATATTTGCGGATAAACCATATTCCCAAAACCATTCCATAAACCAATTCGGATATCGGGCCTGGTTATTTAAAAAATTGAAGTACCAAGAATGACGAGGGTTTGGCTGAAAAAGAATTAATTCCCACGCCCTTTGGTAGTCCCAATAATTATAGACAGGTGGGTCAAAGACCCTTGAGAATCTTTTTGGTGAGAAAGGACTCTTTCCCCATTCTGAGAGGGTGAGAACTTTCATTATCTTACATTTTGAGTATGCAATTATTTCTGGGGCATTTGCATTCTTCTCTTGTTCAATTTTGACCGATTGGGTATCAATGAGGATATATTGATAAAATGAAAGGGTTTTTGTGGCGACACTGGTGGGGACCCAGCCAAAACCATCTGGGATAAGTTGTTTGAGCATGTCCCAAGGGTTATCTGTAGTAGGGTTACCATATTCTTGCTCTACTAGAGCATGCCTTCTGCAGGCTGGTTTTATTTTAAAACTCAAAGGCTCTCTTTGGGCATTTAATTTGTTTGGTTGTTCTTCACTTAAAGAGGCAAATTTATTTGGGCTCTGAATAGGGTTATTTGTGGGGCTTGATTGAGGAAGGTTTTTTCTGGTTATTTGTGAGGCTGAGGGAGCAAATGAATCGGGGGTTAATTCTTTCGCTTTATTTGGAGAGGAAGAGGAGGCTCCTCCTCTAACAGATCCCCCTCGGGATCGGGAAGTCATTTTGAATTGGTTCCTTGCAAGAATTCCCTGGTTAGAAAATCAGGGATAAAATTGTTATCTTCTTTTAAATATTCAATCTCAAAATCAAAACAACTAAGTAAACTTTGCCATCTGGCTAAAATATGTTTGAAAACTAAATTTTTAATATCTTTTTATAAAACATATTTAGCATCTTTACAATCGATCCTGAGTAGAAATTGTTTATTGATCAAATCATCTTGAAATTTGGTAATACATAGTGCTATAGCTAATTTTTTTTTTTAATAGTATTGTATTTTTCCTGTGATGAGATTCAAAGACCTGAATGATATCTGACCACTTGCTCAACTTTAGAATTTGGAAGGATCTGCAGTAGGATACCACCAAATCCTTTATCTGATGCATCGGTCTGAACAATTAGACTAGCATCGGGCTGTGGAATACCTAAACATGGAAGTGATTTGACATCTCTCTTTATTTCTAAGACTAATTTGGATAACTCTGGTGACCATGCCTTAGGATTTGAGGTTTTCCTAAGCCTGGAATAAAGGGGGTTACATTTTATCCTAATATTGGGGATAAACTCGGAGACATAATTTAAACAACCTAAAAATCTTTGTAACTATTTCTTATCAGTTAATTCATTTGAAAATTTATCAGCAAAAGCTATGCTTCTGCTTATTGGTGTTATTGTTCCTTGGTAAATTTCATGACCTAGAAACCTTATTTTAGTTTGAAATAATTTTATCTTTCTGGTAGATATTACCATACCATTTCTTTTTATTGTTTCTTTAAAAATATTGAGATGTTTGAAATGTTGTTCTAGTGATTGTGAATGTATCAAAACATCGTCAATATAAACAATAGTAAAATCAGAATGTGGATTTAATATATCATTCATGACGTGTTGGAATTCAGAAGGAGCATTTTTTAGTCCCATGGGCATTACATTCCATTCATAATGTCCAAAAGGAACTGTAAAAGCTGTTTTATATTTATCTTTCTCTTCCAACTTTATCTGGTAGAATCCTGACTTCATATCAAATTTTGAGAATATCATTCCATTATGTAACCTTCTTATTAAATCTATTTTATTTGGTATTGGATATCTTATCCATTTTAAGACATTATTCAAAGGTTTATAGTTAATTACCATTCGAGGTTCTCCTCTTTCTATTTCTGATTGATGGTTAACATAGAAGGTTGTGCAACTCCAAGGGGACTTACTTGGCCTGATAAGTTTTTTGTCGAGAAATCCTTTTATTTCTTTTTTGCAATATTTCAAAGTTTCGCTATTCATTTGAATAGGCCTGGCTTTGGTTGGTATTTTACTTTCATGAAAATCTTCTTCATATGGTAGGGACACCATATGAGTTTTTCTTTCCCAAAAGGCATTGGGAACTTCTGAAGAAACTTTTTTTTCAAAATCCTTTTGTATTTTAATTATCTTTTCTTTTAACAAATGATCTTGAATTTGTTTTTCTATTTTAGCGTATAAGATTTCCTTTTGAAAAAAATCCTATTTGACTTTCTTTCCTGCGAATAATGGATAGAAAATTCTTTTCTTCTAAATTATCTTTTATATTATTTAGCTCTTTTGTCTTTATTGGATTTATAAATTCAAATAATATATCTTGATTATCTTTTATAGTTTTTATTCCTTCTTCTGTAATTTGGAGGGGATAAAGTTGTGTTAGGAAAGGAGTTCCTAGTATTATTTGTTCTGAAGTATCTTTTACAAGGAGGAATGAGCATTTGAAACAAATTCCTTTGTTACAGATACTAGCATCTTCTAGTTTATAATTTACTTGTAACTTTTGGTCATTAGCTGTGTATAACTTTTGGAGTGTTTTCTGGTAATATTGTGTAGGAATAAGACCTTCTTGAATGCAATTAAGGTCTGCTCCTGAGTCTATTAAAGAATTAAATGGTTGATGAAAAGAATTTTTTATTTTTAAATTTATTTTTACATGTCATTTTTGCTGCATAGTTTTTATTCTTAAAAAGAAATTTGTCTCTTCATTGTAAAGAGCATCGAATTCTTTTTCAAGGTTATCTTCATCAAAATGTGTGAAGGAAGAATTGGAAACAGTAACTTTTCCTTTTCCCTTCCCTAAGGTTTTTTGAAAATTTTAGTGCAAAATTTTGTATTTGTTTATTAAATCAGCAACTTCATTTTTTAAATTTTTAATTTCTCTATATAAAAGTGGAAGACTCATTGGTTCTTGAATAAAAGAAGATTCATGATTTGACTCAGGATTTAAAATATCTTTTAAATCGTACCCTGAAAATTCTTTAGTTGTTATTTCTTGACTTTCTAATTCCTTATATTTTTCTAACATTGCTAACTTCACTTGTGAGTCATCTATTTGATTAACTAGATCTAACAAGACTCTAGCTTCTTTGGAAATAACGTTAATTGTAAATTTACAGTTACAGTTATCTCCAAGACATCCACAACTTAAGCAACCAACATCGGAATCTGAAGAAGTTTCTTGATTTTGATAGATTATTTCTTGTTCATTATCAGTTGATGAATCATCTGAAGATTCTGTTTCATAGAGTAAAATTTTAGCAATTTGCACTTTAATTTCGTCATTCATTTTTAGTTCTTTTATTTTTTGTTTTACTCTACATTTTTTAGCTATATGGCCAGCTCGACCACATTTATAGTAAATAATGTTTTTATCAAATCCTTTATTGAAAGGTTTATTATAAAAAGTTTTACTTTGGGATTTCCTATAAGGCTTATTTGGTTTTTCACCTGATGTTCTTTTATTAAATTTTTTATAATTTTTAAACTTTTGGGGCTTTACTCTTCTTTGTTTAGAAGGAGGGGTTAATTTCTCATAGCCGAATTGTTCACAAAAGTTTCCTAATTCTTTATTATTTGTCTTACTCTCGAATTTAGCTTGCCGATGCATTTTTATATCTGTACAAAATTGTAAACCTGTTTTGTTTATTGATGCGTATTTTTAAGAATAAAGGCAAGTGCACCTCGTCGCAAACAAGTAATACGGTGGTAAGACCGATTATCGTATCCACAGGGATCGGTTGTCAATTACCAATTCACAAACTCAACAACTATCTAGACTAAACTATGGTATGAAGAGATCATAAAATAAAGAAATAAAATATTTTTGGTCTTTTGGGAATTTTATCGAACACTTGGAGGGCAGCAGAAATGCGGTTAAGATTGTCAGGGTTAGACTACACTAATCGTCCCTTAATTGCAATGAAATGGCTTCTAACACAAGTCCTAATTCAATAATGACAATCAAGTCTTTTCTAAAATACTCAAGCCTAATGTCTTAGGTGCAATGAGCCTAAAACCCCAAATTAAACCCTAATGTCTTAGGTGGATTAACCTGAGATTTTGCATTAAGTCAAGACTTATAAGATTGCAAGCAGCCAACACCTATGTCTAGATTCTTGAACTATTTGGCATATGATTCATGAGCATGCCTTAACATCAATCTGTCAATTGTCTATCAAAGCAACATATCATTCCTATGGGTAGCTAAGCCAAGGAAAGCATTAAGCACAGAATCACATACTCATAAAGAAATAGAGACTTGCATTAAAACAACCAAATCAAAATACAAACAAGTTCAGAAAAGTAATCATCTAACCCCAACAATGGGATTTAACTACTCATGCTAAATGAGAATACAAAAGAGAAGGAGAGAAGGGATGAAGAACACTCATAGAGGAATCCTCCAATCTTCTTCCACTCCCAGAGCAAGGAAAACATCCCCTACTAGGGTTGGAACCCTAGTCCAGCCGCAGCTCCAAGTGCCTCCTCCAAGAGCTCCCCAAAACTCCCCATTCTGCCCTAAAACAGCAACTTATACCAATCAGTTCTGTGCGCGTTCGCGAGGCGAGACATGTCTCGCGAGGCGAATGTTAAAAATCTGCCTTAAGAGAATTGAACTCTCGCGAGGCGAGAGTTTCTTCGCGACGTGAAACCGAAAGGTTTTTCTCAAATACGCCCGTGAGGAGCATCAGGGCCTGGGCGTGATGGCTTCTGGTTTTCCAGATTCGCGAGGCGAACCAGAAAGACTTGCATTTTCTGGAACAGTCATCTTTCAGGGTCGCGAGGCGAATACAGGCTCGCATCTTCAGAAATTTGCTTGGCTCAATTTCTTCTCTTTTCAAGCTCTGTCTTCATCCAAGCTCCATCAAGGCTAATTTCTGGGCATTTTTACATTAATTCCTGCAAAACAACACCAAGAAACCGCTTCACCCGTTCCAAGGGAAAATCTAACTAAAATCAAATAAAGAATGCCTAATCTAAATGAAAAATGCATGCAAAAGTATACAGAAAACATGATGTAAAATCACACTATCATTTATTATTGAAATTATTCTTCCATAGGTTAAATCCTCTAAAGGAGTACCTGGGTATTCATTTTTTATTTGGGTTCTAACTTTTTGGGCAAAATACTTTGGGAGACCAGATTTAAATCTGTCTTTCCAATAAGACTGTCTACAGTCTGTCCTAGTGTAAATTTTTGCTAAAAAGTTATCTTTATACCATGTAAATTCTCCTAGGGTTGGACAATAAAGATTATTTAATATTTCAAGGGACCTATCAGCAAAAACACTTGCATCACCTATGAACGCTTGGGAGATTGCAAATATTAAGGCCTCTACTTGTTGTTCTATTTGAATGGTTTCTGGTTCACCTTGTTCATTATTTCTTATTTCTTGTTTCACAAAGGTGAGAATTGTTTGCCTATCAATTTCTCTTAAATTATTATCCCACCATCCTTTTAGGCTTCCAGTGAAACCTTGGATTAATAATTTAACAGTACTTGGGGCATTATTTCTTTTTGCCCTATAGGCAGTAGCTGCCATTGACATTTCTTCTAATTTTCTCATTATTTGGTGTTCAGAGAAATCATCTATATTCCATTCTACGATGCCTTCTCCATTATATTGAGATGCTAAGTCAAGCATAGCATCTTCAAATTGTATATCTGGCAAGGTGGCTCTATGATAATAGTTTCTAGAAGTTGGGTAACTTTTCGAAATATTTTTTATTTTATTGATTGCGTCTATTCCTGTATCATCGAATTGTTTTTCCAATTCTAGTATATCTTCATTTTTTATCATATTTACTTTTGATGATGAAATTTTTAATGAAGCTAGTCTTTTATTTATTTCATTTAAAACATCGCTACTAGATTCTTTTCCTATTTTAATTTCTTTTATTTCAGAATCTGACAATTTGTAGGGAGTTATTAATGATTTTTCTAATTTATTTGAAGTCTCTTCTTTTGAAGGTAATTTGTTATCTTCATAAGTACTTGCTACTTGATACAAAAGTTGATTTGTAAAATTCAACTGTTGTTGAATATTTTTTATATCATTTCTTGTGGGCTGTTGAATAGTTAGTGTTTTGGTATATTCTTTCATGGTTTTGAAAGGAGATGTTGTTATTTCAATATTTTCAACATTTGGGAATGTTATTTCTTCCAAAGAGGGAATTACTGAAATAACCTCTTTACCTTTAGTAGTTTTCCAAATTCTTTTGGCCGAATTTAATGTATTTAATTCTAAATTTTGAAAATAGTGATCTTCAAACCATGTGAAGTAAGGAATGTTGTCATCCTCTACCTCCCAGCAGCCACACCAGACTTTCACTTGTACTAGGTTTATCTAATTCATCTATTTTTTTTTACCTTTTCTAGAAACCATCTTTAGTAAGCTAGACATGATAACTGAACCTCAATGATCTGGTACCTATATTAGAAACAGAGATTTCTCACCAGACACCGGGACCACCTTGGCTTACCAACGGATTTACGGCCCTAACCTTCGGGCTTTACTACTGGGAATACCCTAACAACTGACCAACGCTGCAAAGAGAGAAAACTTGAAACCAATATAAGTATCAGAACACTAAGGCTCTGATACCAGAATGTCACTGCGGATCTTCTCAAGAATTAGTAAATGGAAAATAGATGTAACAGAGAAAAAATCAGAGTAAATAGTGAAAGTAGGATTATCAAACTATCTATTTTTATGGACTTTTTCCCCATTCTGATAGGGTGAGAACTTTCACTATCTTACATTTTGAGTATGCAATTATTTCTGGGGCATTTACATTTTTCTCTTGTTCAATTTTGACCGATTGGGTATAAATGAGGATATATTGATAAAATGCAAGGGTTTTTGTGGCGTCACTGGTGGGGACCCAACCAAAACCATATGGGATAAGTTGTTTGAGCATGTCCCAAGGGTTATCTTTAGTAGGGTTACCATATTCTTGCTCTACTAGAGCATGCCTTCTGCAGGCTGGTTTTATTTTTAAACTCAAAGGCTCTCTTTGGATAGTTAATTTGTTTGGTTGTTCTTCACTTAAAGAGGCAAATTTACTTGGGCTCTGAATAGGGTTATTTGTGGGGCTTGATTGAGGGAGGTTTTTTCTGTTTATTTGTGAGGCTGAGGGAGCAAATGAATCTGGGGTTAATTCTTTGGCTTTATTTGGAGAGGAAGAGGAGGCTCCTCCTCTAGCAGATCCCCAAATGTTGAAAATATTGAAATAACAGCATCTCCTTTCAAAACCATGAAAGAAGATACGAAAACACTAACTATTCAACAGCCCACAAGAAATTATATAAAAAATATTCAACAATAGTTGAATTTTAAAACTGGTATTGTCATTCTAGAGGGTTCCGACTCCTCAGGAGGCAGAATCTCTTGTAAATTCCATTCAAGATTTTTAGAGACTTCATTATGGTTTAGTTCGGAAGGGGCATTTTTTAATCCCATTGACATTACATTCCATTCGAAATGACCAAAAGGGACTGTGAACGCTGTTTTGTATTTATCTTTTTCTTCTAGCTTTATTTGATAGAATCCTGATTTCATGTCGAATTTAGAGAAAATTATACTATCATGTACTCTTTTTAATAGATCTCTTTTATTTGGGATTGGATATCGTATCCAATTTAAAATTTTGCTTAATGGTTTATAATTTATTACCATACGAGGTTCTCCTCTTTCCAATTCTGATTGATTATTAACATAAAAGGCAGTGCAACTCCAAGGGGACTTGTTTGGCCTAATTAATTTTTTATCTAAAAATCATTTTATTTCCTTTTTACAAAATTCTAAGGTCTCACTATTCATCTGAATAGGTCGGGCCTTAGTAGGTATTTTACTTTCATGAAAGTCATCTTCATATGGTAGGGATACCATATGAGTTTTTCTTTCCCAAAAAGCATTAGGAACGTCTGAACAAACTTCGTTTTCAAATTTTTTTTGTATTTTGATTATTTTTTCTTTTGTTAATGGGTCTGTTCCTGCCGAGATCCGACTTGCCGGAATCTCGCCGTAGAACGTCATACCAAGAGTGGACAATGGGAGTTGTTTTAGACTTTGGCTTGACAGAATCTGATATTCCGGTCCTACGTATCCCAATGGGAATCAAAGCCAGACGTAGTTCTAGGTTCAACCCTCGATGGTGCGGTGATCTCGATCCCCTAATCTTGTATCCGATGGATACCAGCGAGCAAGGACTGTCTGATAGTCTCTTGGACGAGCTAGTTCCTATAATACGCTTAACGGAGAGTTACCGGGATTCAGTGAAAAAGTGCCTTTCTATCATGGGTACTCCTCCTTTTATAATAGGATTCCCACATCTGAAAGAGATCTGATTTATCTCTTTCTATCTCTTGAATCTCTTTTGAGATGTGATTCCTTATTTTAAGGGATATTATCTCTTTTAACCGGATAAGGTTATTTTAGATAATATCAGGGTTTAATTAAGGATAATACCAATATCTTATCCCTTAATTAGGCGGTCTTCAATATCTTATCCCTTAATTAGGTGATCTTCAATATCTTATCCCTTAATTAGGTGATCTTTAACTTATTATCTTTTAACTTCCGGACTGGGCCGGGTATCCGAGCTCGGTGGTCGGGTTTCACTCTTCGGCCAGTACACAAGCCCCCCAAGCTTTGAGCTAATTAAGCATAAAAGCTTTCATGATGTTAGCCGAGATCAGGAACTCGGTTTTATCTTTTAGTCTTTAGACTCATCAGGTGATTGGCCGAGCTTCATACTTTATACATATATATACATCCTCCAACTCGGTGAGCAGCTCGGGTGACCGAGCTTGATGCTTTCGGGGTGCCGAACTCTGTATCTCGGCTCATACACAAGCCCCCCAAGCTTTGAGCCAATGGCGTGAAAGCTTTTTCGTGGGAGCCGAGGCTAGCCGAGGCTAGCCGAGGTGGAGGTGATTGCTTGTTTTGTGCTGACGCCATACTTTCTCGGGTCTCGAGATGGAAAGGAAACGTTACTCTGTGTGGCACGTGGCCTTCACGGCATCATTTCCGAGGCTTGCGCTGTAGTTGCGTGCTCAAACGACAAGTCGAGAGCCGGAGCTCAACCAAGTGGTCGGGAGCCGGAGCTCAACCGAGTGGTCGGGAGCCGGTGCTCAAACCAGTAGTCGGGAGCTGGAGATCAACCGAGTAGGGAGCCCGAGCTTCTCGTTTCAAGTTGCCGAGCTTCACATTTCGGCCAATTCTTAAGTTCAGCGGGCTCGGTGGGCGAGTCTAGTAATCATTTCCCTTTGATTGTTTGGAGATCTAGCTTTACTTCTCGTCCAATATTTTAGTTTGGTAGGCTCAGTGGCCGAGTTTAACATCTCGATCAGTGTATAAGCTCCCCAAGCTTTGAGCTCGGAATAAGCGAAAGAGCTTTATGAAAGAAGCTGATCTTGTCCTTAGTGTTGATAAAGTATTGGATTTGCGTAGATCCTCTTACTTCGGCTAATACCTCTCGGGCAGTACTCGAGTTTGGTGGTTTAGGTTCACATCTCGGCCAGTAACATGTTCTGAACATAAGATACTTCAATCTTACCTTTGTTTTAAGATAAGTTTAGAAGCTGGTAGCTGAGATTCGACTTATCGGTGATTCAGGCTCGAACCCATCTTTTGAAGAGTCAAGTTCAAACTCGGTCATTAGGAATTTACCTCGGTGCTTGTATTTCATCCTTTAATTTTTTATGCTTTTCAAGATGCTTATCTTGAGAGTTTGAACTTGACTCACCTTTTTCCGAATGTAGCTCAGTCTTTGAAGTTCTTGAGAGCTCTTAACATTTTCTTCGACTAGCTCATAACCCTTTCATTTCGTGGATTTTGAAATACCCACTAACTTTGAAACTTGACCTCGAATTATTTTTCCCAATCTTGAAGGTGTGTCTCTGAATAAACTTTCCTAATATCTTCTCCAATTTGTATGAGAAAATAGTTTTCATACAAGTTCTTCGAGCTGTAGGCTAAGGGATATCCTTTTCCTGAAATTTCGGAGAATATCCTTCATTTATCCCCATTAGCCCCTCAAGCTCCGAGCTTGAAATAAGCGAAAGAGCTTAAATGTCAACCCGCATGTCTTAAAACGCTTTTTGGTGCCGAGGACTTTGGACTATGATTCGCGGGAGCATTGCTTGGAAATCTGTTTTTTGTAGAACCAAGCCTTTCTTGGGTTATCGTCTTGCTTGGTCGAGCAGTGCTCAGATTTTTGTGCGGAGCCCAGTCTTACTTGGGATTTCGGCTTATTTTGTTGGATACTACCAGGATTTCCTTCGAATCCTGGGTCTCTAACATGCATGATCTGCTGTGGACTTTATATTGGTGCGAAGATGATGTGCTTGGCCTAGGATTTTTATTATGAGGAAGGAAACATTGCTCGACCTCGACTTTTTCCGGTGCATAGTGCGAGGGAGCATAGCTCGACCTCGGCTTTTTGGTGCGAGGGAGCAATGCTCGACCTCGGCTTTCTGGGCTTCTGACCTTTGTTCTTAGCTAGACAATTTTAACTCTGGCCCTTTAGTGGGTTCTCAAGTTATTAAGCCAGCATATGCTCGGCTTTTACTAGAATTGGGCCATGATGCGAGCAGGAAAACTGCGGTAGCTTATGCTCTTCTGAGTCTCCTCCATTACCTGTTTTTCGAGCCACGAGCTTTCTAATAATGAAAAGTATGAAGGCAGAAGCTGCTCGAACTTTGCGCATTGGGGATGAGCTTGAAATAGTCATGGCAAAGTGTGAAGAGCAAGCTCGGCTAATTGGGCAATTGAAAGCCCAAAAGGTAGAGCTGAAAAAAGGCAATACCACCCTTGTGGCCGAGCTGGAAATGGAAAGAACCGACCGGCTCAACCTTCAGAAGGTCGTGGAAGGGCTTCAAACCGAGAAGGAAGCCAGTCTTGAGTTGCGGAAGTTGCTGGAATCCGAGAAGGAGGAGAATCTGAGGCTCCGTTCTGATCTGGCTGAAGTCGAGGCTTCTATCATGAGGGAGCCTGTTAATGGCTTTTCCCGAACCGTGAAGCAGCTTCAGCATTTCAATCCGAATGCTGACTTCTCCTGTGCTGACGTGGACAAGGATTTTAACAGAGATGGAATCCTAGTTCCATTGTCCGAGCTGGAGGATGAGGAGGCCGTATCTCAAGGGGAAGAGGGCGAGGGGAAAGCGGCCGAGGAGGGACCCTTCGCCAGTCTGCTACCCTCCCTCCAAATGCCGAGGATGACCTTGACTCATGAATTTGTATTAGTAGGTTAGGAAACACGTTGTTTTTGGGTGATGCCCTTTTGATTTTGAAATCTTATGTATTCTGGGCTTGGCCCATGGTTATTGATGGATCGACATGCACCTTACTTTTTGCAAATATTTTTCTAAGTAACTTGCTTAGTTTCAGCGTGTTACGTGATTTAGTCGTCATAATTTGAAATACCTGTAGGTTCTTACCTACCTTCTTAGGCCTTGAAATACCTTTTCAGGCATTAAGTTGTTATTACCGTTGTAGGCTCGGCATTTCGACCTCAACTCGGTCAACTTTAGCTCGGTCAGCCTCTTTAGGTTTTATACACTTTTATAGGCTCGGCACTTCGACCCTGATCGATCGATTTTAGCATCTTTAGGATTTATACACCTTTATAGGCTCAAAACTTCGACCCTGATCGGTCGATTTTGGCTCGGTCAGCCTCTTTAGGATTTATACACCTTTATAGGCCCAGCATTTCGACCCTGGTCGGTCGATTTTGGCTCGGTCAGCCTCTTTAGGATTTATGCACCTTTATAGGCTCGGCACTTTGACCCTGATCAGTCGATTTTGGCTCGGTCAGCCTCTTTAGGATTTATGCACCTTTATAGGCTCGGCACTTCGACCCTGATCGGTCGATTTTAGCTCGGTCAGCCTCTTTAGGATTTATACACCTTTATAGGCCCGGCACTTCGACCCTGGTCGGTCGATTTTGGCTCGGTCAGCCTCTTTAGGATTTATGCACCTTTATAGGCTCGGCACTTCGACCCTGATCGGTCGATTTTAGCTCGGCCAGCCTCTTTAGGATTTATACACCTTTATAGGCCCGACACTTCGACCCTGGTCGGTCGATTTTAGCTCGGTCTGCCTCTTTAGGATTTATACACCTTTATAGGCCCGGAACTTCGACCCTGGTCGGTCGATTTTGGCTCGGTCAGCTTCTTTAGGATTTATGCACCTTTATAGGCCCGGCACTTCGACCCTGATTGGTCGATTTTAGCTCGGTCAGCCTCTTTAGGATTTATGCACCTTTAATTTGAGGAGCTTCGACTCATTTTCCTCTTAGTAAAACTTTGAGAGGGAGTTTTGGCTCAACCTTTGGAAAGGGAAGCATAGGGCTTCGACCTGTTATTTTCAAGGGAGCCGGAGCTCAACCACTTTGTAGTCGCAAATTTTGTGACTCTGGGAGTGGTATCATCCAAACATCACTTTGCTCAAATATATAAATAATATGATGTGATGCTACAAAACACAACATTAAAGGCGTGGAGCAAAACATATCAAATCATATTAGATTTAAACTAGATTTAAAGAAAAAAATCACCTGAGCATTTCGCGGCCTCTGATTTAGGCATTCCCTCAAGTCCATATGGTCGAGCTCTCCTAGAACGAGCTGTGCTGGCTGAGCTCTGAAGATATCTTCTTCAGCTCTCCGAGATATCTTCTTCAGCTCTCTGAGGCCGAGCTGCGGTGGTCGAGCTCTGTAAGATATCTTCTAAGAACTTGAATTGCTCCGTCTTTCCCCTGTTTATGCAGATTTCACAGCTGCACCTAGATGGGCAAAATTGCACATCTTCGACTATGTCCGAGTGCCCCTGGCAGATGCCCCGTGGTCTAATACAAGGGCCTTCTTTAGCTTTTTCATTATTGACTCCACCCTTTGAACCTGATTTAAGATTAGATCCTGGTTTAGCTGTTAGAGAAGTAATGTGATCCTCAACACTGCATAGGATGACACATTTGTCCTTTCCTCCAGAAAGAACAAAGGGTGCAGTTGAACTCATAGCTAGAGCAAATTCTGCATTATCCTTATGCCCAGTTAAGACCAGATCTGGGCGTGAAGTAGGAGCCCTCAGAAGGGCTTGGCGATTAGGCTGGGTATCAACATTCCAAATTAAAACCTGAGGAGAATCAGTGTGGGTGGCCAGTATATTATTGTATTGCGGGGATTCCCTGATTTTGTTAACCACGCCATCGTTTTGGACTTTTTGATGAGGGGAGAGCGTGCTTCTTCATTAAACTGACAAATATGTTCAGCAGCTGCAACCCTGGATTTGACAACCTCGCAAGTAGCTATGACAAGAGTATTCAGAACGGTGCCATCGATTTGTTCGGAGAGATAGAGGTGGTGACTGCTCTTGTAGGTAAATTACTCTAGTTGAGGACCCCATCGGCAATAAAGAGAAGGCCAGACGAGGTTGTGATTGGCGAGCCAGACGAGGTTGTGATTGGCGAGCCAGTCGTAGAGGACAGGAACCAACAACTTCCATTGGTTGTACCTCTCTTCAACTGAACTGAAATGGAGAAAGCGCTGACGTCGGAGGTCGGAGTCTTGACGGCTAGAGAGGGTGAATGTGTGGCCAGAATATCGGTGATCAGATCCACGAATTCCAACTCCAGAGACGATACCGGATGCTCCAGGCTCTCTTCGAGGACCAAACCGCCCAATCGGAACTTCGTCTTCATAGGGTTTTGGGGAGTATTTCTCGAGAGCTTCGCTTGGGGTCGTGTAGAACACCAATTGGTCCCGGAAATTGTTCTGTACGACCACCACGAGGCCCGTCATGACGGCGGTTCTGGAGCTGTCTGGCTCGCGAGGAGGTTGGCGAGGGTGGGGTGGTTTGGTTGAAGGAGAGAAGGGTGGGCCATCACCATAATAGAAAACGGGGATGGAAAGAAGAGTTTCGAGGCAGGAGCAAAGTGGATAAACCCTCTTGTTGGCAGCTTATTCTGTAAGCAAATTTGGGGAAATTCTTGAATTCCATAATGACAAAAATATAGAATTTGAAAAAGCTTCATCACCATAGTTTTGATAGCTCGTCTAATCAATTGTTCGACAGATGTCAATGAATGTGTGGCCGGGGAAAGTTTGCCTCGACCCCACGGGGGGCGCCAAATGTTTTTGCCGAGATCCGACTTGCCGGAATCTCGTCGTAGAACGTCATACCAAGAGTGGACAATGGGGGTTGTTTTAGACTTTGGCTTGACAGAATCTGATATTCCGGTCCTATGTATCCCAATGGGAATCAAAGCCAGACGTAGTTCTAGGTTCAACCCTCGGTGGTGCGGTGATCTCGATCCCCTAATCTTGTATCCGATGGATACCAGTGAGCAAGGACTGTCTGATAGTCTCTTGGACGAGCTAGTTCCTCTAATATGCTTAAGGGAGAGTTACCGGGATTCAGTGAAAAAGTGCCTTTCTATCATGGGTACTCCTCCTTTTATAATAGGATTCCCATATCTGAAAGAGATCTGATTTATCTCTTGAATCCCTTTTGAGATGTGATTCCTTATTTTAAGGGATATTATCTCTTTTAACCGGATAAGGTTATTTTAGATAATATCAGGGTTTAATTAAGGATGATACCAATATCTTATCCCTTAATTAGGTGATCTTCAATATCTTATCCCTTAATTAGGTGATCTTCAATATCTTATCCCTTAATTAGGTGATCTTTAACTTATTATCTTTTAACTTCCGGACTGGCCCGGGTACCCGACCTCGGTGGCCGGGTTTCACTCTTCGGCGAGTAAAGGGTCTTGTATTTGTTTTTCTATTCTTGCATATAAAATTTCTTTTTGGAGATATCCTATTTGATTTTCTTTTCTTTGAATAATAGTTAAAAAAATTCTTTTCTTCTATGTTATCATTCAGATTATTCAATTCTTTGGTTTTTATTGGGTTTATAAATTCAAATAATACTTCTTGATTATCTTTTACTGTTTTTATTCCTTCTTCTATTATTTGAATTGGATATAGCTGAGTTAAGAAAGGAGTTCCTAGGATTATTTGTTCTGATGTATCTTTTACTAAAAGAAATGAGCTTTTAAAACAAATTCCATTATTACATATACTAGCGTTTTCTAATTTGTAACTTACTTGTAATTTTTGATTATTAGCTGTATATAATTTTTGGAATGTTTCCTGGTAATATTGTGTGGGAATAAGACCTTCTTGAATACAGTTGAGATCTGCTCCCGAGTCTATTAGAGCAATAAATGGTTGGTGAAAGGATTTTTTAATTTTTAAAATTTATTTTTACATGCCATTTTTGTTGCATGGTTTTTATCCTTAAAAAGAAATTTGCTTCTTTATTATAAAGAGCATCAAATTCCTTTTCAAGATTATCTTCGTCAAAGTGTGTAGAGGAAGAATTTGAAATAGTGGCCTTAGCCTTTCCCTTCCCCACTGTTTTTTCAAAATTTTGTTGCAAAATTTTGTATTTTTGTTTTAATTCTGCAACTTCTGTTTTTAAATTCTTAACTTCTTTATATAACAGAGGAAGTGTTATTGGTTCTTGAAAAAATGAAGATTCAGGGTTTAGAATATCTCTTAAATTATATCCTGAAAATTCTTTATTTGTTATTTCTTGACTTTCTAATTCTTTATATTTTTCTAACATAGCTAGCTTAACTTGTGGATCATCTATTTGCCCAACTAGGTCTAACAAGACTCTAGCTTCTTTAGAGATAACGTTAATTGTGAATTTGCAATCACAGTTATCTCCAAGACATCCACAGCTTAAACAACCAACATCATAATCAGAAGAGGTTTCTTGATTCTGGTAAATTATTTATTGTTCATCTTCAGAAAATGAGTTATCTGAGGATTCTGTTTCATATAATAAAATCTTTGCTATTTGATCTTTTATTTCATCATCCATTTTTAGTTCTTTGATTTTCTATTTAACCCCACATTTTCTTGCTATGTACCCTGCACGCCCGCATTTGCGACAAATTATATTTTTATCAAAACCTTTATTGTATGGTTGATTATAAGGTTTACTTTGAGGTTTCTTATAGGTTTTACTTAGTCTTTCAGTTGGTGCCTTTCTATTAAATTTTTTATAACTTCTACATTTTTGGGGTTTTGCCCTTCTTTGTTTAGAGGGAGGTATTAATTTCTCATAAACGAATTGTTCACAGAAATTTCCTAACTCTTTATTGTTGGTTTTACTTTCAAATTTGACTTGTCTGTGCATTTTAATATCTGTACAAAACTGTAAACTTGTCTTGTTTATTGATGTGGTCCGGCAAGCGAACCGGATCGAAGCAAGTAATAATAAAATGGTGAGAAACCGAGCATCGAACTTAGGGATTGGGAAACCAAGCGTCACTTCACAAATTAAACAACTATTTAGACTGGGAAATAGGTTTGAAAATATTTTAAGAAAATAAAAGAAAGGTTAAAGTAATGTTTTGGTCCCTATACGTGACATCGATTTTCAATTTGGTCCCTATATGTAAAAAATTATCAATTTGGTCCCTATACGTGACACTGATTTTCAATTTGGTCCTCACCGCTAATTGGTCCCTATATAAGAGGACCAAATTGCAAATTATTGTCACATGTAGGGACCAAATTGAAAATAATTATCACACGTAGGGACCAATTTCAATTTTTTTTTGTTGAATTGGTCCCTACAAGTGACAATAATTTGCAATTTGGTCCTCTTATATAGAGACCAATTAGCGGTGAGGACCAAATTGAAAATTATTGTCACGTATAGGGACCAAATCGATAATTTTTTACGTATAGGGACCAAATTGAAAATCGATGTCACGTATAGGGACCAAAACATTACTTTAACCTAAAAGAAACAATAAAAGAAATAAAATATTTTTCGGGTTTTTAAATATGAAAAGAGATTTCCTAGGAATTGGGTTGCCAACAAGATTGTTCATGTTACCAAATTGACTACCCCTTGTTAATTATCAAAATTGCTTTGAAGGCGAATTTATCCTCAATAAGTTAATGCTCCCTCTCGGGTTACAAAAATCGTACCCAATTAAACCAACCCCTACTCTCGTGATAATTGAATTTAAATTGAACCCTTTAAGTTTTGTGACAATTCGTGAACCCTCGAGGACCGCTTCTAACTCTCGTGATTTAAGTCCCGAGTTTGATTCCTATAGATCCAATACCTAAGTTCACCGCTAGGTTCCTCCTTAGAGTATCTATGACATGCAAATAAGTGTGCACCAGATTCACAAGTAATTCATGCGATAGAAACCAAATCGAAAGCGAAATCGAAATTAACAAAGAGAAAATATCAATTCATAACATAAAACAGATCTTGGGCATAGCCTCAATCCCTAGAAATAAGACTACTACTCAAGCATTGCCATGGTCATGGCAAGCTTGATTAACAAAAGCATAAAAGAAATCTTAAGAGAAGAGAAGAAGAAGAAGAGAAATCCTAATTTTGCCTAAGGTAGCAGCCCCCCAAAAATCCCTCAAAAGTCTCTAGGTCCTATTTATAAGCTAGGTAGGGTAACTTGCATCCCAAGCAATTACAAAATCAGATAAAATCAGCTTTTAAAATTCCAGATATTGCGCGTCACGACCGTGATGGCTGTCATGGCTAGGCCGTGACGGATTCTGACTTGGGAAACTTGGCTCTGATGGCCTGTCACGGCCGTGATGGCCATCACGGCCTAGCCGTGACAGGTTCTGACTTTTGTGTATTGTTCGATCATGGTCGTGATAGCTGTCATGGCTAGGCCGTGATGGGATCTGTTTGGCTCAGTTTTCTTACTTTTTCAAGCTCCATCTTCATGCAAGCTCCATCATGGTTGATCATGAGCATTTTAATCTTCATACCCAAATCAATATCTCCAAATTAATTGCCAAATCTTATCATATCCTTTGTTGTTGTGATAGGCAATTATTATCCAAATCCAATTTGATTTGGATCCAATATTTTATCTCAATGCCAATTGAATTATCTTTTAATCATAATAATTCAGATCCAAATTGATTTGGATTCAAATCCGTCATGTGGGCCCTTGCAATTTACTTGGCAATCTTCAATTTAATTTCAATCCTTCTTCTTTGTCCTCTCCTAAAAATAAGAATAAGAAAATACCATAAAATTAATAAAAATCTAATTAAATGTACTCATTGACTCTAAAATAACCAAAATAGGAAAACAAAGTCTAATTTGGGCTAAATCAAGCATTTAACAAAATTTAATTGATGAAATCCGCTCTTAAATAATAGATAAAATATCATAAGCCAGCAGATTATCATTTATTATTGAAATTATTCTTCCATATGTTAAATCTTCTAATGGAGTACCTGGGTATTCATTTTTTAGTGGAGTTCTAACCTTTTGAGCAAAAATTTTAGGAAGACCAGAAATAAACCTGTCCTTCCAATAGGATTGTCTACAATCTGTCCTAGTATAAATTTTTGCCAAAAAATTATCTTTATACCATCTAAATTCTCCAAGAGTTGGACAATAAAGATTATTTAATATTTCAAGGGATCTATCTGCAAACACGTTTGCATCCCCTATGAATGCTTGAGATATTGCAAAAATTAATGCTTCTACTTGTTGTTCTATTTGAATGGTTTCGGGTTCACCTTGCTCGTTATTTCTTATTTCTTGTTTTACAAAAAGTAAGAATTGGTTGCCTATCAACTTCTCTTAAATTGTTATCCCACCATCCTTTTAGGCTCCCTGTGAAGCCTCGAATTAATAACTTGACTGTACTTAATGCATTATTTCTCTTTGCCCTGAAGGCAGTTGCTGCCATGGACATTTTTTCTAATTTTATCATTATCTGATGTTCTGAAAACCCATCTATGTTCCACTCTACAATGCCTTCTCCGCTATATTGAGATGCTAAGTCAAGCATAGCATCTTCGAATTGTATATCTGGCAAGGTAGGCCTATGATAGTAATTGAAGTGGGGTAGGTTTTCGAAGTATTTTTTATTTTGTTGATTGTGTCTATATTTGTATCATCAAATTGTTCTTCGAGTTTTATAATATATTCGTTTTTTATCAGGTTTACTTTAGATGAAGATATTTTTAATGAAGACAACCTTTTATTAATTTCTTCTAAAAGTTCACTTGTGTGTTATTTTCCTATTTTTATATTTTTTATCTCAGAATCTGACAAATTGTAGGGAGTTATTAATGATTTTTCTAACTTTTTTGAAGTTTCCCCTTCTGAAGGTATTTTGCCTTCTTCAAAAGTGCTTGCAACTTGATACAAAAGTTGGTTTGTAAAGTTTAATTGTTGTTGAATATTTTTAATGTCATTTCTTGTGGGATGTTGAATTATTAATGCTTTGGTATCTTCTTTCATAGTTTTGAAAGGAGATGCGGTTATTTCAATATTATCTATATTTGGAAAGGTTATTTCTTCCAAATGAGGAATTACAGAAATAACCTCTTTATCTTTGGCAGTTTTCCAAATTTTTTTTTGAAGAGTTTAAAGTTTTTATTTCTAAATTTTTAAAACAGTAATTTTTAATCGAGTCGAAGTAGGGAATATTGTCATCCTCTACCTCCTCGAGATAAGTATAAAAGGTTTCCCTATAATGCTTTATCTCTGATTGGGAGAAAGTGGAGAAAAACCACTTTCTTTTTCTTTCATTTTCTGTTTTCATAAATTCGTTCTGCAATTTTTGTTTATCAATATAGAACTTTGTTATTACAAAACATTGATTGTGAGGTTCAAAACTTTGATTGATTTCAGATTGAGTTGGTGACTCTCTCTAAGTTACTGGTTGAACTGATTGTGGTGTTTCTACCCTGTATTCAGGCTGATGAATAATAGGATGATCTCTTACTCCTGCTAACCTTAATGAATGAAATGAATCAATTGACCTTCTAGAATTATTAGTTTGTTTAGATCCCTCTGGGGTTCTAAACGATCTAGTAGAATTGCTTCTACTAAAGGGTGCAAAGCTTATTGAAACATTACCAGATGCATACTCAACTGGTATTGTCATTCTAGAGGGTTCCGGCTCCTCAGGAGGCAGAATCTCTTGTAAATTCCATTCAAGATTTTTAGAGACTTCATTATGGTTTAGTCTCTTGGGGGTGACATCATTTGACTTCATTATTGGCAGGAAAGAAAGTCAAATAGGTTGAAACCCCACAATCTGTTCAACCAGTAATTCAGAGAGAGTCTCTGACTCACCTTGGATTAATAATTTAACAGTACTTAGGGCATTATTTCTTTTTGCCCTATAGGCATTAGACCGATGCATCAGATAAAGGATTTGGTGGTATCCTACTGCAGATCCTTCCAAATTATAAAGTTGAGCAAGTGGTCAGATATCATTCAGGTCTTTGGATCTCATCACAGGAAAAATACAGTACTATTAAAAAAGAAATTTTAGCTATAGTACTATGTATTACAAAATTTCAAGATGATTTGATCAATAAACAATTTCTACTCAGGATCGATTGTAAAGCTGCTAAAGATATTTTACAAAAAGATGTTAAAAATTTAGTTTCCAAACATATTTTCGCCAGATGGCAAAGTTTACTTAGTTGTTTTGATTTTGAGATTGAATATTTAAAAGGTGATAACAATTTTATCCCTAATGCCACTGCGGATCATCTCAAGAATTATTAAATGGAAAATAGATGTAATAGAAAAAATTAGAGTAAATAGTGAAAGTAGGATTATCAAACTATCTGCTTTTATTTTATAATACTGATAGTAAATTATAAAGGGTTATCAAAACATTATTGAAGTAACTTACAGACACTTGAGAACTTTAGTAACCTTGTTTCAAAAGCTATTACACTACAAGATTATAATGAAACTTAGATTAGTAAAGGGAACCAAAGGTAAGTCTGTCTTCCTCTGAAGGTTGAGGTCTTCTTAAATAGGTGGAGAAGAACTTCGAGAGGGCGGATTTGAACTTGTTTGGAATCCGCAAAAGCAGGTACTGTTAATCTTTTGACTTTGATGCTTTAATTATTGTAGCTACGTGATTCCTGTCGGTCAATAAATCAGTGTCGACACAACTGGACAAACAAATTTAATTTTTCTTTGTTGAAGGTGGGTGACTTGAAAGATCCTTTTGTCGGCCATCTTGAATTTGTTGAGAGGCGACAACTTTGAATTATTGATCTATTGATCGAAGAACCCAAAATCTGGATCATTATTTTTCAAGTATGGATTATAATCTGACCCTACTGTTACTGAGTCATCTACTTCTTCTTCGTCTGACCCCAAAGATGAGAGAGCATCTCAAAACATCCTTTTATATTCTTGAGGTGTTGAAGCACTCAAGTTAATTGTATAAGGAGTTACTTCTTGGGATAAAGTACCAATTTCTTTAGCTTTTACTTGTGAGGGAGGAGTTTTTGGGGGCTCAAAGGCTGGTGGAACCCTTCTAGCACGAACTTTATTTTTCCAAGAAACAAATTTGTTTCTACCACCTTTTCATTGAATTTCTTCCACCAAGAAATGGTGTTAACTGAGCAAAAATACTTTGGAAAAGGTTCTGGTAAATGCAGGTGGTACTCATAATTAAACTTGAGTAGCCAAGCTATACCAAACTGAGCACAAAAATGAAGTAGCTTCCCAAAGACTGGAATCGTCGGGGTTAAACTTTTATATTCGTTGTAAATATCATAGAGTGAATTTGGGAGTATATCTGCGGATAAACCATATTCCTAAAACCATTCCATAAACCAATTCGGATATCGAGCCTGGTTATTTAAAATATTGAAGTACCACGAATGGCGAGGGTTTGGCTGAAAAAGAATTAATTCCCACGCCCTTTGGTAGTCCCAATAATTATAGACAGGTGGGTCAAAGACCCTTGAGAATCTTTTTGGTGAGAAAGGACTCTTTCCCCATTCTGAGAGGGTGAGAACTTTCATTATCTTACATTTTGAGTATGCAATTATTTCTGGGGCATTTGCATTCTTCTCTTGTTCAATTTTGACCGATTGGGTATCAATGAGGATATATTGATAAAATGCAAGGGTTTTTGTGGCGACACTGGTGGGGACCCAGCCAAAACCATCTGGGATAAGTTGTTTGAGCATGTCCCAAGGGTTATCTGTAGTAGGGTTACCATATTCTTTCTCTACAAGAGCATGCCTTCTGCAGGCTGGTTTTATTGTAAAACTCAAAGGCTCTCTTTGGGTAGTTAATTTGTTTGGTTGTTCTTCACTTAAAGAGGCATATTTATTTGGGCTCTGAATAGGGTTATTTGTGGGGCTTGATTGAGGAAGGTTTTTTCTGGTTATTTGTGAGGCTGAGGGAGCAAATGAATCGGGGGTTAATTCTTTGGCTTTATTTGGAGAGGAAGAGGAGACTCCTCCTCTAGCAGATTCCCCTCGGGATCGGGAAGTCATTTTGAATTGGTTCCTTGAAAGAATTCCCTGGTTAGAAAACCAGGGATAAAATTGTTATCACCTTTTAAATATTTAATCTCAAAATCAAAACAACTAAGTAAACTTTGCCATCTGGCGAAAATATGTTTGGAAACTAAATTTTTAACATCTTTTTATAAAACATCTTTAGCAGCTTTACAATCGATCCTGAGTAGAAATTGTTTATTGATCGAATCATCTTGAAATTTGGTAATACATAGTACTATAGCTAAAATTTCTTTTTTAATAGTACTGTATTTTTCCTGTGATGAGATCCAAAGACCCGAATGATATCTGACCACTTGCTCAACTTTAGAATTTGGAAGGATCTGCAGTAGGATACCACCAAAGCCTTTATCTGATGCATCGGTCTGAACAATTAGACTAGCATCGGGCTGTGGAATACCTAAACAAGGAAATGATTTGACATCTCTCTTTATTTCTAAGACTAATTTGGATAACTCTGGTGACCATGCCTTAGGATTTGAGGTTTTCCTAAGCCTGGAATAAAGGGGTTTACATTTTATCCTAATATTGGGGATAAACTCGGAGACATAATTTAAACAACCTAAAAATCTTTGTAACTGTTTCTTATCAGTTAATTCATTTGGAAATTTATCAGCAAAATCTATGCTTCTACTTATTGGTGTTATTGTTCCTTGGTAAACTTCATGACCTAGAAACCTTATTTTAGTTTAAATAATTTTATCTTTTTGGCAGATATTACCATACCATTTCTTTTTATTGTTTCTTTAAAAATATTGAGATGTTTGAAATGTTGTTCTAGTGATGTGTTGGAATTCAGAAGGAGCATTTTTTAGTCCCGTGGGCATTACATTCCATTCATAATGTTCAAAAGGAACGGTAAAAGTTGTTTTATATTTATCTTTCTCTTCCAACTTTATCTGGTAGAATCCTGACTTCATATCAAATTTTGAGAATATTATTTCATCATGTAACCTTCTTACTAAATCTCTTTTATTTGGTATTGGATATCTTATCCATTTTAAGACATTATTCAAAGGTTTATAGTTAATTACCATTCGAGGTTCTCTTCTTTCTATTTCTGATTGATGGTTAATATCGAATACTGTGCAACTCCAAGGGGACTTACCTGGCCTGATAACTTTTTTGTCGAGAAATCTTTTTATTTCTTTTTTGCAATATTCCAAAGTTTCGCTATTCATTTGAATAGGCCTGGATTTTGTTGGTATTTTACTTTCATGAAAATCTTCTTCATATGGTAGGGACACCATATGAGTTTTTCTTTCCCAAAAGGCATTGGAAACTTCTGAACAAACTTTTTTTTCAAAATCATTTTGTATTTTAATTATCTTTTCTTTTATCAAAGGATCTTGAATTTGTTTTTATATTTTAGCATATAAGATTTCCTTTTGAACAAATCCCATTTGACTTTCTTTCCTACGAATAATGGATAGAAAATTATTTTCTTCTAAATTATCTTTTATATTATTTAGCTCTTTTGTCTTTATTGGATTTATAAATTCAAATAATATATCTTGATTATCTTTTATAGTTTTTATTCCTTCTTCTGTAATTTGGAGGGGATAAAGTTGTGTTAGGAAATGAGTTCCTGGTATTATTTGTTCTGAAGTATCTTTTACAAGGAGGAATGAGCTTTTGAAACAAATTTCTTTGTTACAGATACTAGCATCTTCTAGTTTATAATTTACTTGTAACTTTTGGTTATTAGCTGTGTATAACTTTTGGAGTGTTTTCTGGTAATATTGTGTAGGAATAAGACCTTCTTGAATGCAATTAAGGTCTGCTCCGGAGTCTATTAAAGCAATAAATGATTGATGAAAAGAATTTTTTATTTTAAATTTATTTTTACATGTCATTTTTGCTGCATAGTTTTTATTCTTAAAAAGAAATTTGTCTCTTCATTGTAATGAGCATCGAATTCTTTTTCAAGGTTATCTTCATCAAAATGTGTGGAGGAAGAATTGGAAACAGTAACTTTTCCTTTTCACTTCCCCAAGGTTTTTTGAAAATTTTGGTGTAAAATTTTGTATTTGTTTTTTAAATCAGCAACTTCATTTTTTCAATTTTTAATTTCTTTATATAAAAGTGGAAGACTCATTGGTTCTTGAATAAAAGAAGATTCGGGATTTGACTCAGGATTTAAAATATCTTTTAAATTGTACTCTGCAAATTCTTTTGTTGTTATTTCTTGACTTTCTAATTCCTTATATTTTTCTAACATTGCTAACTTCACTTGTGAGTCATCTATTTGATTAACTAGATCTAACAAGACTCTGGCTTCTTTGGAAATAACGTTAATTGTAAATTTACAGTTACTGTTATCTCCAAGACATCCACAACTTAAGCAACCAACATCGGAATCTGAAGAAGTTTCTTGATTTTGATAGATTATTTCTTGTTCATTATCAGTTGATGAATTATCTGAGGATTCTGTTTCATAGTGCAAAATTTTAGCAATTTACTCTTTAATTTTGTCATTCATTTTAAGTTCTTTTATTTTTTGTTTTACTCTACATTTTTTAGCTATATGGCCAGCTCGACCACATTTATAGCAAATAATGTTTTTATCAAAACCTTTATTGAAAGGTTTATTATAAAAAGTTTTACTTTGGGATTTCGTATAAGGCTTATTTGGTTTTTCACCTAATGTTCTTTTATTAGATTTTTTATAATTTTTAAACTTTTGGGGCTTTACCCTTCTTTGTTTAGAAGGAGCGGTTAATTTCTCATAACCGAATTGTTCACAAAGGTTTCCTAATTCTTTATTATTTGTCTTACTCTCGAATTTAGCTTGTTGATGCATTTTTATATCTGTGCAAAATTTTAAACCTGTTTTGTTATTATTGAAATTATTCTTCCATAGGTTAAATCCGTTAACCATCAATCAGAAATAGAAAGAGGAGAACCTCGATTGGTAATTAACTATAAACCTTTGAATAATGTTTTAAAATGAATAAGATATCCAATACCAAATAAAAGAGATTTAATAAGAAGGTTACATGATGGAATAATATTCTCAAATTTTGATATGAAGTCAGGATTCTACCAGATAAAGTTGGAAGAGAAAGATAAATATAAAATAGCTTTTATAGTTCCTTTTGGACATTACAAATGGAATGTAATGCTCATGGTACTAAAAAAATGCTCCTTCTGAATTCCAACACATCATGAATGATATATTAAATCCACATTCTGATTTTACTATTGTTTATATTGACGATGTTTTGATATATTCACAATCACTAGAACAACATTTCAAACATCTCAAAATTTTTAAAGAAACAATAAAAAGAAATGGTATGGTAATATCTGCCGAAAAGATAAAATTATTTCAAACTAAAATAAGGTTTCTAGGTCATGAAATTTACCAAGGAACAATAACACCAATAAGCAGAAGCATAGCTTCTGCTGATAAATTTTCAAATGAATTAACTGATAAGAAACAGTTACAAAGATTTTTAGGTTGTTTAAATTATGTCTGAGTTTATCCCCAATATTAGGATAAAATGTAAACCCCTTTATTCCAAGCTTAGGAAAACCTCAAATCCTAAGGCAAGGTCACTATAGTTATCCAAATTAGTCTTAGAAATAAAGAGAGATGTCAAATCACTTCCTTGTTTAGGTATTCCACAGCCCGATGCTAGTCTAATTGTTCAGACCGATGAATCAGATAAAGGATTTGGTGGTATCCTACTGCAGATCCTTCCAAATTCTGAAGTTGAGCAAGTGGTCAGATATCATTCAGGTCTTTGGATCTCATCACAGGAAAAATACAGTACTATTAAAAAAGAAATTTTAGCTATAGTACTATGTATTACCAAATTTCAAGATGATTTTATCAA
Organism: Sophora flavescens; assembly: GCA_030762895.1. Classification (NCBI taxonomy): domain Eukaryota; kingdom Viridiplantae; phylum Streptophyta; class Magnoliopsida; order Fabales; family Fabaceae; genus Sophora; species Sophora flavescens. Next base: position 109,187,483 of record CM061063.1, read on the forward strand.
TAAACAATTTCTACTCAGGATCGATTGTAAAGCTGCTAAAGATGTTTTACAAAAAGGTGTTAAAAATTTAGTTTCCAAATATATTTTTGCCAGATGGCAAAGTTTACTTAGTTGTTTTGATTTTGAGATTGAATATTTAAAAGGTGATAACAATTTTATCCCTGGTTTTCTAACCAGGGAATTCTTGCAAGGAACCAATTCAAAATGACTTCCCGATCCCGAGGGGGATCTGTTAGAGGAGGAGCCTCCTCTTCCTCTCCAAATAAAGCCAAAGAATTAACCCCCGATTCATTTGCTCCCTCAGCCTCACAAATAACCAGAAAAAACCTTCCTCAATCAAGCCCCACAAATAACCCTATTCAGAGCCCAAATAAATTTGCCTCTTTAAGTGAAGAACAACCAAACAAATTAACTACCCAAAGAGAGCCTTTGAGTTTTAAAATAAAACCAGCCTGCAGAAGGCAAGCTCTAGTAGAGCAAGAATATGGTAACCCTACTACAGATAACCCTTGGGACATGCTCAAACAACTTATCCCAGATGGTTTTGGCTGGGTCCCCACCAGTGACGCCACAAAAACCCTTACATTTTATCAATTTCTCCTCATTGATACCCAATCGGTCAAAATTGAACAAGAGAAGAATGCAAATGCCCCAGAAATAATTGCATACTCAAAATGTAAGATAACGAAAGTTCTCACCCTCTCAGAAGGGGAAAGAGTCCTTTCTCACCAAAAAGATTCTTAAGGGTCTTTGACCCACCTGTCTATAATTATTGGGACTACCAAAGGGCGTGGGAATTAATTCTTTTTCAGCCAAACCCTCGCCATTCGTGGTACTTCAATATTTTAAATAACCAGGCCCGATATCCGAATTGGTTTATGGAATGGTTTTAGGAATATGGTTTATCCGCAGATATACTCCCAAATTCACTCTATGATATTTACAACGAATATAAAAGTTTAACCCCGACGATTCCAGTCTTTGGGAAGCTACTTCATTTTTGTGCTCAGTTTGGTATAGCTTGGCTACTCAAGTTTAATTATGAGTACCACCTGCATTTACCAGAACCTTTTCCAAAGTATATTTGCTCAGTTAACACCATTTCTTGGTGGAAGAAATTCAATGAAAAGGTGGTAGAAACGAAATTTGTTTCTTGGAAAAATAAAGTTCCTGCTGGAAGGGTTCCACCAACCTTCGAGTCCCCCAAAAACTCCTCCCTCACAAGTAAAAGCTAAAGAAATTGGCACTTCATCCCAAGCAGTAACTCCTTATACAATTAAATTGAGTGCTTCAACACCTCAAGAATATAAAAGGATGTTAAGAGATGCTCTCTCATCTTTGGGATCAGACGAAGAAGAAGAAGTAAACGACTCAATAACAGTAGGGTCAGATTATAATCCCTACTTGGAAAATAATGATCAAGATTTTGGGTTCTTCAATCAATAGCTCAATAATTCAAAATTGTCGCCTCTCAACAAATTCAAGATGGCCGACAAAAGGATGCCGACACTGACTTATTGGCCGACAGGAATCACGTGGCTACAGTAATTAAAGCATCAAAGTCAAAAGATAAACAGTACCTGCTTTTGCAGATTCCAAACAAGTTCAAATCCGCTCTCTCGAAGTTCTTCTCCACCTATTTAAGAAGACCTCAACCTTCAGATGAAGACAGACTTACCTTTGGTTCCATTTACTAATCTAAGTTTCATTGTAATCTTGTAATGTAATAGCTTTTGAAGCAAGGTTACTGAAGTTCTCAAGTGTCTCTAAGTTACTTCAATAATGTTTTGATAACCCTTTGTAATTTACTATCAGTATTATAAAATAAAAATAGATAGTTTGATAATCCTACTTTCACTACTTACTCTGATTTTTTCTATGTTACATACATGAGTTAACTGAGGATTCTGTTTCATATAATAAAATTTTTGCTATCTGATCTTTTATTTCATCATCCATTTTTAGTTCTTTGATTTTCTGTTTAACCCTACATTTTCTTGCTATGTGCCCCACATGCCCGCATTTGTAACAAATTATATTTTTATCAAAATCTTTACTGTATGATTTATTATAAGGTTTACTTTGAGGTATTTACAATTTTGTACAGATATTAAAATGCATAGACAAGCCAGATTTGAAATTAAATCCAACAATAAAGAGTTAGGAAATTTATGTGAACAATTTCATTATGAGAAATTAACACCTCCCTCTAAATAAAGAAGGACAAAACCTCAAAAATTTAGAATATATATATACACACAAGTACATACTTCACGTCCATTCAAATTAAAGCCCACAAAATATATAAGTTTTAAAAAAAGAAAAAAAAATCAGAATAATCCACAGCTTTACACACAAGTTATTGTTATAGGAACATTAACAAAAGCTTCACGATTGTTAAATTGTATTTTTGAGATTGAAATGTTGATTCAAAAGTATTAGAACAAAAATCACCTACCAATAATTTATATCATTAGAGTTGACATCAATTTCTCATTATTTCTAAACATTGCTTTGAGCATCTCCAATGCAAGAAAGTTTTGGTTCTTAACTCCTTTTAAGTGGGTCCAAAGATGCCGCATAGGATTTAAAGAATGCTTACCGTTTTTTGCTCAAATGTAAGAACTATGTGTAAGTTCTTAACTTACTTTTAATGGGTCCTACAATAGACCCACATCTTTATATTCTTATTTAAAAATATTTTTATTTCAAATTGTAATATTAATTCATACATATTTAATTAAAAAAAGGGGGAAATAGACAAACACATCTCTTTATGGGTATAGAAGCTTCCCCGTTGACTATTCTTTCCTTCAAATCATGTGGGTTGTTGACATTTTTCAATGTCTTACGAACCGAACCAGAGATTGAACCGACGAGACCTCCGAATCATGGTTCAATTGGTTTAACCAACTATTAAACTGAATAACTAATAAATAAACAAATTGTATAATATATTTCTTAGTTTATATATATATATATATATATATATATATATATATATATATATATATATATATTAGTTAATAAAGAAACATACATAATGACCAATGTGATGTTGGTCGAGTGGAAGTAATTTGCCCCCATAAGAAAGATATCCTTGTGGTGTTGCCTCCATTTGGAGGCTGAGAATCAAGAGGTAAAACCCTGCACAATCAGTCGAACCAGATAATAGTCTCATAGCGAGCCCGAAGGGCCTAAGCCATGAGGATACTCTAGTTGGCCCACTCAACCCGAAGGGCTATTTAGGGTGGACTACAAACAAAAAAAAAATATACATAATCAGCCGAACCCAAATTAGAATTAGCAATTAGGAGGGAAAAAAGAATGGATCAAAACTCATTATAATAAAATTTAATAAAAATAAAAATAAATAATAAGAGCAAAACAAAATGGAGTTGATTTTCTAAACTAAAAAACGTTTTACAAGATAGAGGAAGGGGTGGCTGTAACATCCTATAATTTTTAAAGTTGGTAAAATATAAAATAGTAAATTATAATTATTAGAACTAATTAAATAAAAAATTTTATGACAAAAATTTGGATTTTGGGCTTAATTGGACCATGTTAGCAGTATAAATCGATACGGAATTAGTGTCAATTCGAGTTTAAGGAATTAATTTAAATCTCTTATTAACTTTATTTTGATTTTTGATTTCAAAAATATATACCTCCGCCTCAAGATATACGATATCTAAACCATCATATGTCCATTCAAGATAAACTTGTTGCCCACTCAAGATACACTTATGTTCTAGACCTCCCAAATGGCTAAGTTGGGAAAAATTAAAATAACAAAAATAACAAAATTTATAAATTATAATTATAAAAAAATAAATTATAAAATAATTATAAATTAATCTTTACGCCCAAAACTTAATCTTTTGAAGTAAATTCATAAATTAATATTTTAAGCCCAAAACTTAGTCAAGGACTTTTGTACTGAACAGAAAATGCAAAAAAAAAATTAAAAAATAAAAAAGTAATATACTACCGCCAAATCGCCAATACAGTAGACCAAATAAATCAAAAATAAGAAACATGCGTTACAGGAAAAACTTTATGCAATCTTAATTGTGTGTGAGTGAGTGAGCCAAGAGTAGTCCTATTTGCCATTTTGCCCTTAGAGGCCTAGAGTCTGAAGCATTAAATGCTCCCAACGACCCAGTATTGTAAATTTGTAATAGTAGTATCCCTTTAACGCTATTAAGTTTTTTTAAAAAAAATGTTAAAGTAATATTTTGTTTCTATACGTGACATAAATTTTTGATTTGATCTTTATCTATAAAAATTATTAAAATGATCCATATACATATAAAAAGTCTTCATTTGGTTCTTGTACATTACCCGTTTAATCCATATACGAGCAAAAAATTATTAAATCAATCCCTAAAATTTTGTACGGTAGAAAATAAATGGGGATTTTTTGTACGTATATGAATCATTTTAATAGTTTTTTATATATGAAGACCAAATCGAGAATTCGTATCACGTATAGGGATAAAAGGATTACTTTAACCTAAAAAAAATAAACAATTGTAAAAATTCTATAGACCAACCGGTGGATCTACAATAATTTTCCGGATAAGGCATAGTAAATGTATAATAATACATTAATTGGAGAGTACAAAAGATACTTATTTACAACCAAATTAAAGAACGGGAATAGTATATTTTAGAAGATGGAAGGAAACTTGGAATTATTAGTCTCCGCAGTTGTACGTAGAGGATACGATGTAATACTCGGAGTAATTTCTTTCCTATATAACACACCTTATTGACACATGATACAGAAAACTGGAGAAGTTCGATTATATTTACACATACTACTCTTACATGGAAGTTGGAACATTATAAACTTCTGAAAAAGATTGCATACATTATAAACTTCAAATTCTATATATCACCAGGCACTAGCAATTAACCATTTAACAAACATATTTTTTTAATTTATAATAAGCAAAATAATGCATTAAAATGAAACTAGGACTACAGCACAAGCAGTGGACAATGCTAGCCAAAATTGTCACAATACAAAACAATACAAATAGCAGAACTGCAAAAGTAGCAGTGAAAAAATCTCCTACCCAAACTACTCAAAAGGAAACGTGCAAAGTACATTCAACAACAAAGGAAGAAGCTAATAAAGAGGTAAATAGTGTTGGGTCATGAGGGGGGGCTAAAACACCGGGGAGATCTCCACATTGGGATAAGACCAAACCATACAAGTGATTTGGACACCACATCTTTCACCCAAAACCTTAAGACAATAAGTGTATGGGTTCCCTCACTTATATGTTGCTCAACATGTCCATTTCCATCCAATGTGGGACTTCTTACTCACACTTGACACTCCAACAATCTCCCCCTCAAGTGCGAGTCCATCCATTCATCTAGTATGCTCCCCCTCAAGCTTCCATATTTGTACTTGTACCGCCGTTGACTCACACACATCAACGGGACACGCCGCCTGACCTCCACATTGCCAAGAAGACTTTCGATACAAGGAGCCGGTCACCTTAGTCGGTCGAACCATCGGCTCTGATACCATTGTTGGGTCATGAGGGGGGCTAAAACATCGGGGAGATCTCCACATTGGGCTAAGACCAAACCATTGAAGATTTTGAGAAAGCTGAGAAACAGAAACCGGTTGCCAGAAGTTATATTGATGTTGTGCCTAAACCTCCTACTGGAACTCTTGTTGAAGGGGGAGATATACAGGTAGATGATGAGAATGCAAATGATGACCCTACACCTCACCATGACGAACCAGTTGAAGAGGTTCCATTTGAGCCACCAGTTGAGCCTCAGTTGAGAAGATCTACTAGAAAGCGCCATGCTTCCCAAAGATACACTCCACATGAGTATGTGATGATCACTGATGGTGGAGAGCCAGAAAGTTATGAAGAGGCTATTGTAAATGTGCACAAGGAAGAGTGGTTGAAGGCCATGCAAGAAGAAATGAATTCCTTGCATGAGAATCACACATTTGAATTGGTGAAGTTGCCTAAGGGTAGGAAAGCACTCAAGAACAAGTGGGTGTTCAAGTTGAAATCAGAAGAGAATAGCTCCCAACCAAGGTACAAAGCAAGATTGGTTGTGAAAGGCTTCAATCAGAGGAAAGGTTGGGTGGGTTCCCTCCTAAATGGGACCCACTAGATAAAAAGTAAAAACAAAGAAAAGGAAAAAAAAAGGGAATGGTTAATAATGGGCCCAAGCCCATGTGGCATGTAAAAAAGGATTTATCCCTAACTTGAAATGAACAATTGTTGCACGACAGAAATAGAGGCTGCACACAGACACAGATAGCAAGAAGAAAAGAGAAGAAGAAAGAGGTTTCAGGTGGTGGAAGGTGGTACAGCAAACTTGCTTCGTTTTTGCTGAAATTTCAGTATGTTATTCCTACCAATGAGCTCGTTAGTTTGATATATTCTATTGGTTGTTTTGCCTTCTCTTTGAGCTGAGTTGTTATACCCATTGTTATGGGGTTTCTCTCTTGTTGCTTGCTTGTATCCACCTTTTGGGTGATGTATTGCTGATTTGGTGTTCCCTAATATTTCTAGGAAGACTTGGTGTACCCATTATTATTTATAGTGGAAGTTTTTGTTGGACTTGGTCCCGTGGTTTTTATCCCTACACTGGGGAGTTTTCCACGTTAAAAATTGTGGTCTCATTGTTATTTATTTTCTGCCATTGATATTATCCTGTGGAAGAATATTTTTGTTGTGCCTATTTATTTGCACAGGTGAAGGAAAAAATATTTGCTTCATTAGAGATTGTTATCTCTGGCTTTTTCCCAACAAAGTGGTATCTAGAGCTTAGGTTGTTTTGTACTGTGCATTTAAATGGAGGAAAATCAAGGGTCAAATATGATTAAGCTAAACTTTACAAATTATACACTTTGGAAGACCCTCATGGAAGATATGTTATACAACAAAGACTTGTATGATCCCATTGAGGGGGACATTGCCCAACCCAAGGATAAAAATGAAAGTGATTGGAAGAAGATGAATAGAAAGGCAGTTGCTTTGATTAGGCAATGACTGGATTTGAGTGTATATCCTCATGTAGACACAAACATATGCCCATAAAATGTGGAAGAAGTTGGCCAAGCTGTATGAGCGGAAGAATGTGCAAAATAAAGCATTTCTGATCTGGAAGCTGGTGAATATGAAATACAATGAAGGGGATTCAATGGCAAAGCATATGAGTATTTTTCAGAATACTGTGAATCAGTTGACAGCAGCAGATATTAAATTAGATGATGAGTTGCAAGCCTTGTTGTTGCTTAGTTCCTTGCCCGACACTTGGGAAGTTCTGGTTGTGACATTGACTAACTCAGCTCCTAATGGGAAGTTGACAGTGTCAATGGTAAAAGAGAGCATGTTGAATGAAGAAGCTAGAAGAAAGGAGCGTGGTTTGAATGGTACCTCCACTCAGTCAGAAGCACTAGTTGCAGAGTCACGGGGGAGAAGTCAAACCAGACATTTCCATAAGCATGAAAAATTTGACAGTCGTAGCAAGTCAAGAAGCAAGTCCAGGACTAGTAAAGAAGTGAAATGTTATCATTGTGGCAAGGTGGGACACATCAAAAGACAATGCAGGTTCCTAAAGAGAGAGAAGTCAAGAGAAAGAGATAAAGACAAAGAGAAGAAAAATGATAAAGACACAACTGCAGTTACATCTGATAGTGATGTTTACATTGTCTGTGATGATAATTTTATAAATCTAGCATGCCATGATTCTAGTTGGATTGTTGATTCTGGAGCCTCATACCATATCACTCCTAGGCATGATTTCTTCTCATCTTATACTGCTGGTGATTTTGGCACAGTTAAAATGGGAAATGAAGGGGTATGTAAAATTGTTGGTATGGGAGATGTTTGGATTGAAACTAGCATTGGGTGCAAGCTGCAATTGAAGAATGTCAGACATGTTCCAGATATCCATCTCAACTTGATTTCTGTTAAAGCCTTGGACATTGAGGGTTATCATACTTACTTTGGTGGTGGCATATGCAAGCTCACCAAAGGGTCACTAGTGGTGGCAAAAGAAGAAAGCCTCACTACTCACTACAAGATGCCTGGAAAGTTAAGCAAGGAGGAAGTGAATGCAATTGAAGATGCTTCTTCTGATTTGTGGCATATGCGCCTTGGTCACTTGAGTGAGAAAGGACTCAACATCCTTGCCAGGAAAAATTCTCTTCCTATGAAAGGTACACTTTTAAATACTTGCTCTCATTGTTTTGTTGGAAAACAACATAGAATTTCATTTCGTAGTTCTGGTCCTCATAGGAGGCCAAATGTTCTTGATTTAGTTCATACTGATGTTTGCATTATGGATCGTAAGTCTCTTGGTGGTGCTTCATACTTTGTTACTTTTATTGATGATCACTCTAGAAAAGTGTGGGCTTTTGCTTTGAAATCTAAAGACCAGGTACTTGGTGTCTTCAAGCACTTTCATGCAAGTGTTGAAAGAGAAAAAGGAAGCAAGTTGAAATGTGTCCGAGCAGATAATGGTGGTGAATACAGGGGTCCGTTTGAAGAATATTTCAAAGAACATGGAATCAGGCTTGAGAAGACAGTTCCAAAGATGCCTCAACATAATGGAGTTGCAGAGAGAATGAACCGTACCATTAATGACAGAATCAGGTGTATGCTCTCTCATGCAAAATTACCCAAATCCTTTTGGGGTGAAGCAATGAGAACTGCAATGGATTTGATCAACCTTTCTCCTTCTGTGCCACTAGATGGTGATGTTCCAAACAGAGTATGGACAGGGAAAGATGTCTCTTATAGTCATTTGAGAGTGTTTGGCAGCAGGACTTTTGTTCACATTCCAAGAGATGAGAGGTCCAAGCTTGATGGAAAATCCAAACAATGTGTCTTCTTGGGTTATGGTCATGAAGAGTTTGGTTATAGACTCTGGGATCCAGCTCACAGAAAAATTATCAAAAGCCGGGATGTGATATTTCTTGAAGACCAAACCATTGAATATTTTGAGAAAGCTGAGAAACAGAAACCGGTTGCCATAAGTTATATTGATGTTGTGCCTAAACCTTCTACTGGAACTCTTGCTGAAGGGGGAGATATACAGGTAGATGATGAGAATGCAAATGACGACCCTACACCTCACCATGATGAACCAGTTGAAGAGGTTCCATTTGAGCCACCAGTTGAGCCTCGGTTGAGAAGATCTACTAGAGAGCGCCATGCTTCCCAAAGATACACTCCACACGAGTATGTGATGATCACTGATGGTGGAGAGCCAGAAAGTTATGAAGAGGCTATTGTAAATGTGCACAAGGAAGAGTGGTTGAAGGCCATGCAAGAAGAAATGAATTCCTTGCATGAGAATCACATATTTGAATTGGTGAAGTTGCCTAAGGGTAGGAAAGCACTCAAGAACAAGTGGGTGTTCATGCTGAAATCAGAAGAGAATAGCTCCCAACCAAGGTACAAAGCAAGATTGGTTGTGAAAGGCTTCAATCAGAGGAAAGGTATTGACTTTGAAGAAATTTTCTTACCTGCGGTGAAGATGTCCTCTATTCGAGTTGTGCTTGGATTAGCAGCTAGCTTGAACCTAGAGGTTGAACAACTTGATGTGAAGACAGCATTCCTTCATGGTGATTTGGAGGAGGAAATTTATATGGAGCAACCTGAAGGCTTCAAGGTCAAAGGAAAAGAGCAGCTTGTGTGCAAGTTGAAGAAAAGTTTGTATGGACTCAAGCAAGCACCAAGGCAATGGTACAAGAAATTTGATTCTTTCATGGAGAAACATGGTTATAATAAAACCATTTCAGATCATTGTGTGTTTGTGAAGAAATTCCTTGATGATGATTTTATTATCCTCTTGCTATATGTGGATGACATGTTGATTGTTGGTCATGACACAAAGAAGATTGATTGTCTGAAGAAAGATTTGAGCAAGGCCTTTGCTATGAAGGATTTGGGTCCTGCAAAGCAAATCCTTGGCATGAGAATTACTTGTGATAGGAAGAATGGTAAATGTGGTTGTCTCAACATAAGTATATTGAGAAGGTATTAGAGAGGTTTAACATGAGCAATTCCAAACCTGTTAGTACTCCACTTGCAAGTCATTTCAAGTTGAGATCTCAACAATGCCCTACAAGTGAGAAAGACAAAGAAGAGATGAAGAAGGTTCCTTATGCATCCGCGGTTGGTAGTTTGATGTATGCTATGGTATGCACAAGGCCGAATATTGCCCATGCTGTTGGAGTAGTTAGTCGTTTTCTCTCTAATCCTGGTAGAGACCACTGGCAAGCAGTGAAGTGGATTTTCAGGTATCTCGGAGGCACTTCCAGAGTATGTTTATGCTTTGGGGGTGGTCAATCTGTGTTACACGGCTACACAGATTCGGATATGACCGGTGATGATTCTAGAAAATCTACTTCTGGATATTTGATGACTTTTGCAGGGGGAGCGGTGTCTTGGCCATCAAGATTACAAAAATGTGTTGCTTTGTCTACCATTGAGGCTGAGTATATTGCCATTACTGAAGCTTCTAAAGAACTTTTGTGGATGCAGAAATTCCTACAAGAGTTGGGCCTCAAGCAAGAGAAGTTTATGTTATTTTGTGACAGTCAGAGTGCTATCCATCTCAGCAAGAATCCAACTTTTCATTCCAGGTCAAAGCACATTGAGGTGCGGTATCATTGGATACGAGATGCGCTAGAGATGAAGACATTTTCACTTGAAAAGATCCATACTGATGAAAATGGTTCATATATGATGACAAAGACCTTGCCTATGACAATGTTGATTTGTTGCAGAAAGATAGCATCAAGCATGGTTGAGCAGTATCTTCCCACTTAGTCGGGAAGGGGGAGATTTGTTGGGTGGGTTCCCTCCTAAATGGGACCCACTAGATAAAAAGTAAAAACAAAGAAAAGGAAAAAAAAAAGGGAATGGTTAATAATGGGCCCAAGTCCATGTGGCATGTAAAAAAGGATTTATCCCTAACTTGAAATGAACAATTGCTGCACGACAGAAATAGAGGCTGCACACAGACACAGACGGCAAGAAGAAAAGAGAAGAAGAAAAAGGTTTCAGGTGGTGGAAGGTGGTACAACAAACTTGTTTCGTTTTTGCTGAAATTTCAGTATGTTATTCCTACCAATGAGCTCGTTAGTTTGATATATTCTATTGGTTGTTTTGCCTTCTCTTTGAGCTTAGTTGTTATACCCATTGTTGTGTGGTTTCTCTCTTGTTGCTTGCTTGTATCCACCTTTTGGACGATGTATTGCTGATTTGGTGTTCCCTAGTATTTCTAGGAAGACCTGGTGTACCCATTATTATTTACAGTGGAAGTTTTTGCTGGACTTGGTTCCGTGGTTTTTATCCCTACACAGGGGAGTTTTCCACGTTAAAAATTGTGGTGTCATTGTTATTTATTTTCTGCCATTGATATTATCCTGTGGATGAATATTTTTGTTGTGCCTATTTATTTGTACAGATGAAGGGAAAAATATTTGCTTCATTAGAGATTGTTATCTTTGACTTTTTTCCAACAAATAGAACATTTTTAACCAAACTGACCATTGCACTAACACCATCACAGATAGCTAATAATCCAGCTTGTTACTGACACCAACCAGCTTAAACTCCAACAAAATGGCACACACATGGCAGCAGCAACACAACCAGAAACACAACCCTCCACCACCAGATAACAACTACTAGGAACAGAACCGCAGAACCACGTACCTGATAAGCTTCCAATATCAGTTAAATTCCAAACAGGGGAGCATCATACGCCAGCACACCAGAAAATTCTGCACAGCCTCCAATAGCCTACCGATACAACCCAATGACATCCTGTTATAAGGTAATAACCCCGTACTCAATTATAAGTAAAATTAACTAATTTCGTATTTATCAAATAAATTAGTTGATTTAGTTTAATTGTCTTGATTTATGTAAAAAAAATAAGTTACAATTACTAAACTATCATTTGATTGTCTTGAAAGTGTGCAATGCTCTTGAAAAATTAAAAGGAGAATTTGTTGAATTGGTTGATTGTTTTGACTTTTGAAACACTAACATTAATTAGAGTTGAATTGATTAGATTTTACTTATATTTGACTCCAAAAAATAGAAGTATTTTTTTATTTATAATTGAGTTCAAAGGGAGTACCTCACAAAGACAGATTGTGATAAATCCTTTAAAAAAAAAAAAAAAAACCCTCCCTACAAACGATTCATAGAGGCATTCATAGAGATATTTAACAAACATATATAAATACTGTAAGCATTAATATAACTATTTGTAATAAGAAAAAAGAACAACGACCAAAAATATGTATACCAAAAGGAAGAGAAACCAAGATATCACTGAAAAATAAACAACAAAATCATAAGATCAAATGCTGCAACAGCAGTTTGGCAAGCTGATCATTGGAATCTTGGTCTGTTTACAAACCAGGGAGTGCTATGGCTTTGCTTTAGTTCCAATATTTTCAACCTTAGGGCCAAATTTCGCTGCTTTAAGCTTGACAACCACTCTTTCAAGTTTCCTGATCCGGTTTTCAATATTAGATGCCATGTCTTCTACTATACAAGGACTAGCACCTTCCCCTTCAATATCATCAACCCAATTTGTATCACAAAATGGACTCTTCCTTCTGGCTTCTTTTCCATCATCCTTAGCTTTTATTGCTCCCCCAACAACATCTTCTGTTTGACCATCTTCCATGCTACTTTTTGATCCTCTAAGCACATCATTACTTGTAACAAAATTGTTAACTCCACCAATAATCATTGATGTAGCTGTTTCATCACCTACACTTGATGATGGAAGAACATCATTTTGAGGACTAGACATTCCAACTACTTCATCCTCAAAGCACCTAACTTCACTAGCAAAACTCAATACTTCATCAACTAACAACTCACCCTCTTGGTCAAAATCCCCCATTTGATGATCTCTCTTCTTAAACTTTGAAGTAAAACCAGGAGGTGGACCATAGGATCCTCCTTCATCACCAATATCTACCTGTACAGATGAAGCTGGTGACAAATTTTCTGAGCTGCTTATGCTCATCACACAATGATCAAAATCCTTTGTTCCATCTCCTTCCTTGCCAGGTTTTGAGTCTTTTGATTGATTCCACCAATCATAGTACTTCGAAGTAACATTTGGTTGCCACTGGCGGGCGCATAATGCTTTGCACAAATTGCTATCCTTTACTAGCTGGCTATAATTTTTCCAAGGATCTTTGTGGCTAAAAGCAACCTTATTTGGAATATCTTGATCCAACCCAAATTGCATAGCAACACGATGTGGCAGATACTTCTCTTTACACCCCATACCAACCAACTCAGAGACCCTCAAGCAGAGGATTATAGAAGGATCATCACATTCCCATTTGCCTTCTTCATTGTAGAGCCTAAGGAAAGTTGATTTCTTATATGGTTGCCACAGAAAGCAATTTCTAGCTAAAGCAGAATCCAAAATAAATTTCAAGTTTTTAATTTTTGGCATTTTTACTTTATGCCATCTAGCCATTCTTGGTTGGCTCTGTGCATTTGCATGAGAGTGTGGCTGCAGTGCTTGAAATCTCTCCAAGGCCCATATTTGTATCAACTGAAAAGGAGCACAAAGGGTAACTCCCCCCAACTTGGTTGAAGAAGTAGCAATTCCAATAATGCTATTGTTCAGCAAAGTCAAGCCCCTATAAATGCTTGCTAAAACAGCAGGTGCTAAAGCTATTCTAGTCCCTCTAGCAAGATTTATGGCAATAGGGAAAACACATTTAGAAATTGTGTTACGTGAATTAGAAGGGAACACAAACCTTGATAACCACAAAGACAAGAATGCCTCATGCTCCACTTGGCTTTCATTCTTCATGAAATACACCATCCATGGCATATGCATCACCTTTCTTGATTTACTGCTATTAAAGATCCTTCTTGCTGCAACTAGCTTTTTTTCTGTTTCTTTTTGCTTTTGGGTCTCAAGAGGGATAAAAATAGGGTCTCCATGAATAGAGTAATTCCCACAAACATTGATATCTTCCAATGTAATGGTTGCTTCACCCCAAGGAAAGATGAATGTATTGGTTTTTGAAAACCATATATGGGCAAGACCAAGAATCAACTCATTGTTTCTGTTGATTTGATATGTTGAAGCTTTGATTGCTTGGTCAATCCCAGCTTTTATCCACAATTGTTCATACTTGGATTGCATTTGTTGGACCCATGTTCTCCATTCTTCACATGGGCCTAACCATCCATTGTATCTTACTTCTAAGGGTTGCTTTGCAGCACTAGAAGTGACTGTTTCAGATAAAATGGAACGGGGTGGAAGAATATCATCACAAGCTGACTCTTTGATGCAAGGTTTGAGAAAATAGGCAGTTCTGCAAGTTGAGTTTTGACCAGTTGATGGTGAAACCATGAGTTCTTCTCTAACTTCAATAAGGGTGTCTAGTGATGCTTCCATTGAAGGAGAGTGAGAAGGATGTGAAGTTTAAGAAATTTGGTGAATGAAAGAAGTGAAAAGGCTTTGGGATGAGCTTGGATAAATACAAATGGCTACGAAAATGCAAATGCAAATGCAAATGCAAATGAAAAGTTGGAAACTGTACGAGTACATGAAAAGTCACCATTGGGAAGTGAGAAGCCTTGAATCCTTGATTAATGGAGAACTGTTACATAACTTCAAAGTTCAAACAACTTCTCTTACCCACTTAAGGACACACGTTCAATATAAAGAATATTAATTCATTTTGACTATTTAACCTTTTCTTTCTCTCCTCCCAAGATTAGTAAAGAATTTGTAATAAGATGTCTAAAACAATATAACATTTCTCTAATTAATAACAAATACAAATAATATTGATAATAATGCAGAACTAGGCTCACCTAGGGATCTAAACGAGTAAGTTAAGTCGAACATTTAAGCTTTAGCTTTGCTTGTGAAAAAAGTGATTGCCCAAACTTGTCTCATTTTTTAAATTAATCCAACTAAAAGGTTGAGCTTGACTTGTTAGAAAAAGATAAAGTTTGAGTTTGGTTTGTTTAGCTCACTTATAACTTATTAATATACTTAATAATACCTTTGGCTTAATAAACTTAATAGACCAAATAAAAATACTATGGTAACTTTGGTTTTTTTATTTCTTGCCATACGTTATTATTTTATTGTTTATTATTTATTTTAAAAATAAATTTATAACCTCGTCAAAATAAATAAAAAAAAAAATTATAACCATATGTTATAACTCACAAGTAAAAGACATTTTCTCATAAAAATTTGTCATTATAAAACTATACAAAAGTGATATATATATATATATATATATATATATATATATATATATATATATATATATAAACAAAACGAACTATACGCAAGTAGTTAATGTCAAACCTGTAAGGCTTGAACTTAACTGATTTAAATATTCAAGCTCAATCTCAAGTTTGAATTTGTTTATTTAATTAAATAAACGAGTTTGATCGAACATTTAACGAATCGAGTCAGAATAATTTCGAATAACTTGGCTCATTTACATGCACATTTGGGCTCAACTCATATGGGTTTGACCAAGGAACTTCAAAAGTTGCCGGTACCTATTTTTATTTGAAAAATATTAACAACACATTCTTTTAAATACTATTTCCAATACGCTTTTGATTATTATGTGAATTTTATGTGGAAACTACTAAATAGAGTGAGTACCACATAAAATTCATGGCTCCAAAACAAAATATTAATTGTTTTTCACTATTCCAAAGTCATTAAAAAATCACTTATGATATTTATATGTTTGTTTAATTAAACTTTTACTAAATATATTTCTTTGAAGAAAAAAAAAACTGAAATCAGCTAAGGTTACAGCCCATCAATCAGGGGCCCATAAAAGAAAAATACCCAACCCACACACACAAATCAGACATTATTGACCCGATCCAAATCCAAATCCAAATCCAATTCCATTACCCAATTCCATCATCATTCATCATTTTCAGCATCAACAGCTACTTCACATAGAGAGAGTGAGTGAGTGATCGATTTCGTTCAGCGAAGATGTTCCTACGTGCGGTGGCTCGGCCACTGATGGCGAAGGTGAAACAAACGACAGGGATCGTCGGTCTCGACGTGGTGCCGAACGCGAGGGAGGTGCTGATCGGTCTGTACAGCAAGACGCTGAATGAGATCAAGGCGGTTCCGGAGGACGAAGGGTACCGTAAGGCGGTGGAGAGTTTCACGAGTCACAGGCTGAAGGTGTGTCAGGAGGAACAAGATTGGGAGGACATTGAGAAGAAACTCGGGTGTGGACAGGTTGAGGAACTCATCGAAGAAGCCCAGGATGAGCTCAAGCTCATTTCCTACATGATCGGTATTCATTCTATTCAATTATTTATTTGTGTTGTTTCGGTTGGAGAGAAAATTGAGGAAATGTGGTTTTTTTTTACTTCTATGATGTGTTGTGTGTTTTGGTTGTTTAATTTTATGGGGATTTGGGGAATTATATATATACATATATAATTAATTAATTAATTAAGTTTTAGTGATTATTTGGGTGGTTGGAGATGGAAATTGGGTACTAGGGAAAATGAATGTGTATGGAGTTTTTTTTTTTTTTTTTTGTAATGTTGTGTTGTGTGTGTTTTCTTGGGTTTGGGAATTATGTACAATTTTGTTTGGATCAATGGTGAGAAATGGAAATTGGGGGTTATTGAGATGATGGGCTGTGGGAATTCTTTATGTTGTGTTGTTTGAAAGATGGAAGATTAGGGTGATTAAGTCGCGCTGTTGTTATGTAGAGTGTCGCGAATTTGTTTGGACAATGAGAAATGGAAATTGAGTGTGAGGGAGAACGATGGAGTTTGGAGTTTGGAGTTTTTTGATGTGTGTTTTTGTTGCTTGTCTTTGTGGGGGTTTCAGCGAATTATAATATGTTATTTTTTTTTAATAGAAGAGTTGGGCAATCAAGCAACATCATTGTATTGTAGGGTATAGTAAATTTGCATGTTTGTTACCTCTGTGTGTGTGTGTGTTTTCACCTTTGTAGAAAACCGTGGATGGTGGAAGATGATCTAGTGTGAGAATTTTGCAGTTATGTTTGGCTTGTTTGTCATTTATCTTTTTGGGGTTTATAAGATAAGTTTTCCCCCCTTAAGTGATTGAAAGTAATAGAAGTGTTCGCTGATTAAGTTGGATTGTTGTATGTTATTTATTCATGGGGTGTGATGGATTTGTATGTGTTTTTTACATCTGTCTGTGCTTTTGCCTTTAGAATGGTTTGCATATGGAGAGATGGAAAGGTGAATGCAAATGTGAAAATACTCCTTTTCTTTCGCTTCCCTTTTACTTTTGTAAATGTTTTCCAAGGGTGGTTTCATTGTTGGTGGAAGTCAGTCTACCAACTTATTTAAGCCAAACTGAATTCAGATTTTTATCCATTTATTACACATAAATTGCACTATTGCAGCATTAGAATAGTTAGTTGCTGTCTTTCTGGTTTCTGACCTCACCTTTTGTGTGTCAGAGGTCCTGTTTGAGCTATTGTGTGGAACAAAGTGGCAACTAAATTCATGTCCTGATGTACTTGACTTATTGTGATATAATGATATATTGAATTCTAGGAACACTAGATCCTTATTTACCTTTTTGTAGCGATATTATAATTGACAAACCACTATCGTGATTAATCGTACATTGCATAGAAGGTATCTGATTGCCTATTTTGCCTGGGTTTGGTGGTAAATTGTGTGGTATTTAGTCTGCAAGTCAATCAATGTTGAGTCTGATGGTCCTAAGTCTATTTCAGTTATGATGTTGCACTTCAGAAGAAATTATTAATTTTTTAAAGGTCGAAACTTCGAATGTTGGGAATCTCAAAATGTCAACTGAGTTTTTAGTTAGAAATGCTAGCATTGGGTCTTAGGGTACTTATGGCATCATGATTCTGTGATACAGGATGCAGCATGATGGCATACCAAAATGCAAAATCTATGTAGCCGACCATACTTAGTGTGAGTTAGGATGGGTTTTTGTTTTTGTAAATGGTAGTTTTGGTCTTGGAGTATCTACTTGAATCTTATGGTTTGTAACTTCCTAGCATGTTTGTCTACATTCATATGCTTGAATGAGGATCTTATCACAGTTGGGGTATTTTGAATTTTTTTAACGAAATGATTTGGTTTTTTTAACTATGAATTTGGTAGCTGTTGGTTTCACATTAGTACAGATGCAGCTTACTGCTCAAGCCATTTTTTGTTGTTTCTTGATGGTCCTTTGCGACTTTCATTTTATTTATAATTTAGTGTTAATCTAAATATTGTTAGGATCCCCGGATGTTTAATGTATGATAATTACTTGTATACTAAGAAAAATTAAGTTGCAATCTTAACTCTTGAGTTTCTGTGGAAGTAACATCTTATCTTAATCTGTTTTGTCTTGCTTTTTTTGGATACAGGAACATTTTTTGTATTGCATTGATTCGTACAAATGTTATTTCCATTTTGTAACCACAAAAATAAAAATAAAAATCATACAAATGTTTATGAAAGGCAATTATTAAATGCATCCGTTGGTAAATTTTTGCATTCATATTATATTGCTAAAGAAAAAATGATGGATTTTACTTGTATATATGTTGGATTGCAGATTGGAAACCATGGGGTGTCCCAGATGATTATGAATGTGAGGTGATTGAGAATGATGCACCAGTTCCCAAGCATGTTCCTCTCCACCGTCCTCCTCCTCTCCCCACAGAGTTTCACAAGACGCTAGAGTCTCTGACATCTCAATCAGGAAAAGATACTCCTGCTGTCAGCTCTAGTGAATCAAAGGCATGATCTGCATCCACATTAGAGCTTTGGTCTCTCAATTTGATGTATTTTTCCTTTCCTTTGCATTAAATTGTTTGTGTTAGGTAGTTTCAGACTGAACAGACTTTGTGGGAGAAAACCTTGGCTACTAAATAACTTGAACAGTATATGAAATAACGAGTTTCTTGTTTCACTTTATATTATTGTGCGGGACACGATTGGGTTCACATCCATAATAACAGTTTTTTTTTTCCTTAATGGGGGGTTTCATAACTCCCTAAATCATCCGCATGAAGTACTATTCTGAGAGTAGCCAGGATCATGGGTAAGGCTTGAGTTAGCCAGCCACTCAAGTGTATCATTACATCCTCTAAACATTTAGAAACTGTCTGTTCCATACCATGTTTCTAACCCAACATTAAGGGTTCGTTTGATATGTTTTTTAGTAAGTACAGGACAGAACAAAAAGAACAGCACAGAACAACTAGTTGAGTCACAGCACAACTTTTTGTGCTGTATGATGTTTGTTAGTTGATGCACAGTACAGACGATTTTGTACAGTACATTATTT
This sequence comes from Sophora flavescens, assembly GCA_030762895.1. Classification (NCBI taxonomy): domain Eukaryota; kingdom Viridiplantae; phylum Streptophyta; class Magnoliopsida; order Fabales; family Fabaceae; genus Sophora; species Sophora flavescens. Next base: position 109,206,854 of record CM061063.1, read on the forward strand.
GATAGGTTTACATACTGGACAGAACAACATAAAATTTACTAAAATACCCTTGTATTATATAATGTTTGCGAATAGATGTACATCTGTTTAGAAGATGCTTACGATTTCAGAACGATGCATGCTATGGCGAGACCATCCAGTTTGGTGCAAATCCTGGTGCCACAGTGGTTGTGGTGGAGGTACTGGTGGAGAAGGCAACACCAGTGAAGGTCTGTTAACGGCTTCATGCTGACCCTCAATACGTTCAACACCCTGCTGATCAGGGTCCTGTCCATGGCAACCGCGTTCAACGAAGCAGTTATGTGAGACGTGGGTTAAGAGAGAAGTGGGAATGGAAAGAGTGAGTGGGGAGTGGGAGGGTTATTTTTGACATTTTGTTGACATTGTACCAGGGACAAAAAGTTGTCCCTTGGTTAAGTGAGTAACAAATATTACTAGTTTTGTTCTGTCCTTTGTCAGTTTTTTTGTATTGTCCCACCTTCATTTTTAAATCAAACATAGAATAAATCATTTTGTACTGTGTTGTCCCTTGATTTATAGCAAATCAAACGGACCCTAAAAGGTTTTATAAGGTTCCCGGTGCTCTTTCTGCATAGTTTGACTTTGTTTCCACACTTTAGAGCATCGTTTACAGCAACTCCCTTTTTTATTCCAAAAAGGGGAATTAAAATGGCAGTTCTTCAGTGTTTTTATAAAACATGAAAAAAGCTTACATTTTCGTCCAGATCTTTAGCTTGATCAATTCAACAGTTGAACATTCTTTATGAACTTCTAGGCGAAAAACATCCGGAAAAAATATAGTTGAGCATATTTTTTCGGGTGCTGCTTCAGCAAAATATATTGAAGCATGAAAAAAATTCCTGAGTACGATACCAATTTTTTATTGAAAAAAGAAAGGGAATAATAAAAATTGTACTCAGGTTACATGAAGAATGAGGTGGGCTCTAACACGTCCCTTGTAAACTTTAATGTTATGGGTTGATTACTCTGAGAATTAAATCAATGACTATCAAGCATTACCCGTACTGTTGAACAGGTTATTATGTAAAAAAAGTAAATATTTCTAAAGTTATCCCAAGTTAATGAAAATTGCTATAATGTTATTGCATTTGTTGCAAAAGAACACCAACAACATGGCAATTTATGGAATTAACAATGAAATTGTTCTTTTGACTATTGACTAAAACACTTCCATATCCATTATGGTTAGGGATGGCAATGGGATGAAGCGAATACCACATCCTTGTTGCCCATTTATAATTGCTGTGAGAGAGGCTGGTATTATACATGCATGTGTTTTGTCCTCGAAGTGAGAAAACAATATAAAACATAATATATGTAATATAATAAATTAAAGACAAAATTGGTCTTTTGTCCTCCAACTTTGTTTATTTCTTCCGGTTGGTTTTCTAACTATTCTATATTCTAAATTAGTCCTCTAACTTTGTAAAGTTAAGTATGGGGTGTACACGGGTTGGGTTAAGTCGGTTTTGACCAAACCTGTTACCCGAACAATGTCTTTTGTACTGGTTGGGTTGGGTTTGAAAATTTCACCCGCCAAACCCGAACTAAGCCAACTCGTTAAGAAACAGTTTGGTTTGAGTTGGATCAATCGGGCTTCATACAAACTTAAAAAAAATACAAAAAACTTGCAGTCCAAAGCCCAAAACACAACCAACCCAAGTGAAGTTGATACAGACAAACACAAAAAGGGGGGTTAAATTGTGTTTGTCAATAATTTTTGAAAACAACCTTTAAAACAAATTTTGCACTCAAGGAGATTAGAAACGGAAGCAAGCACAAAGACAAAGATCCTTTTTAAAAGACTTTAACAAAAGCAATATTAAAACCCCACAGTTAGTATAAACAAATAAAACTGAAGAGTTTAGGGATAGAAGATTCACGCAAGAGATTTTATCCTGGTTCACTCTCTTCCAACCAAGAGTTACGTCCAGTCCCTTCGACTTGAAGGATTTATCCACTATTTCTCCAAATAGATTACAAACAAGTATTCAACACCTCTCCAGGCTACAACTATTTTTTTCTTACCAAGCCTCTTCAGGTTCTAACTCTAACAAAGAGATTTAATGTTTGATCTTCTTAACTCACTATGTGTAAGGATATGACAGTTTAAGATCAGTTGAATATTACAACAATATTCAAACTCAAGAATATAGGCCCTTGCTCTTGAAAGAATATTAGAATAAGCGATTATCGATTGGCAAAAGCTCAAGGTTCTTTCGTCAGAACTTGAGGCCTTCTATTTTTAGTGACCTTCTTCTTCACTTGTATTTCTTCAACGGTTACTTTGAATAATCCCGTTTAGAGATAGCATTTAATGCATGATATCCGTTGTCACTGATAGCTTGATTGTGGCAATGCTGAATAGTACTCTTGGTTATCGAGGTAGCATGAAATTAGAGGTTCACTCCTCTGAGTATTGCAACTTGAGAACTTGTTGTTCCTCCTTTGTGTATAATTCAGCTTTTTCCAGTCATAAAGTTGTCATCGTACAGATCGTTTTGCAGTATCTTATTGTATGATTCTGCTTTTTGCATTTCTTGATTGTACTATGTTTCTTTTACAACAAGGTGAAACATTTAAAGCAGATAAAACAAATGTGAAGAACAAATATTCTAATAAAATAAATATCAATCATTTGAAATAAATATAAGAGATTCGGATTGCATTTAATTCATTCTAAGATGGCACTCGTCTAAAAAGAAACTCCGTCTACTCAATTATATGAGAGTCTAAGTTTGTTCTATATTTTACTTAGCTCGTCTGCTGACGTGACATATCCTCTTGTTTATCAAGTCTTCGGACTTGCTATTCCTTAATGAGTTATAAAGATCTCCGTATAGTGACGTGGCGGTTAGAGCTCGTCTACTAGATTACTTTATGTTTCAGTTCATTTACTTCTACTAATTACTTCAGTATGCTTACGTGGTAAGATGGACACGCTTATTATCAAGTCTTTGGACTGGCTGTACCTAACAAGTTATTTAGGTATTTATCTAGCAAATATTTAGAGCCTTGTCTACTCAAGAAAACCAGTCTACTTAATTAAATAACAAAGTAACTTTACCAAAGTATTTGAGCAACCCGTTTACAGGGGTGGACGTGTATTTTTCAATTAGAACTTATCCCATGTTTCTTTTATGTAATTATTCCTGCATAACTGAAAGCACATGTTAGATCTCAACTAACACTTTGCCAGACAAATTTAATCCTTTTGGATTGCATAAAATAAGCAAACATAAGTTTCAAATCAGTCTAGCAAGTAGAAGAGAATATGCAGATGCAAACAAATAAGAGCTTTTCAAAAAGCTGACTTTATATATATATATATATATATATATATATATATATATATATATATATATATATAATTCTCTTTTCTTTCCTTTCTCCCCTTTTTTGTCATCAGCCAAAAAGGTAAAAGGAGAGGACCATCATTGTCAGTACAAAAAAGAATAAAGATTAAGCAGGAGGAGGTGGTGGAGGAGGAGGGTTCTAGGCTTGATTTTTCTTGAAGTCTATGAGGAATTCAAGCATTTTATTCACAACCTCTGAGGTTGGAGCCATTGAATTTGGAACTTGCTGATGGACATCCTCCTTGATCTTCTCAGTTAGTTTTTCAACCTTCTCATCAACTAACTTGCCAACCCTTTCATCAACCAGTTTACCAAGAACTTCTTCAATATTTGATGGCAGAGTCTGTTACCTTGAGCTTTCTATAGACTCTTGAAAAGTGCTTAGTGTTCTTGAATGATCTTCAGGGTGCATCACAACTAGAGCTAAATGTTGAGAAGATTGTCTTTCTGATGAGCTCTGTTGGTGAAAGGATTCAACAGTATCTTCTAAACTATCAGCAGTGACAATTTGACCATGTTCTTCAGCAACAGGTTCATCTGTGATAGGCTTTGGAGTAGGTGGGGGTTTCTTTGAGATCTCCATTGCCCATCTAATAGGGTAGATAAATTCCACATTTCTACTGTTTATTGGAAGTCCCCAAAGGTCTTTATAGATCATATATCTAAAGTGTGAATGAACACACTTTCCTCTGACCTTGGGAATATCCTTCTTCTCCTCTTCAGACAGACCAGAGGAAGATGCCTCTCTGGTGCAGTGGATAATGTGAGACTTCCAGAATTCAGCAGCTCTATGCTTATTAATCAACTCAATGGATTCATTATGTAAAAGTAAATCCGGCATTGAGTAGTCAAAGGTTTCTTCGTCCAGTTCAAGCATAGCTGATTCAGCTTCGGGAATCACTCCCTTGAATCTTCTGTTCTTCATGTCCTTGTCCTTATTAAGATCTAGCATTGGCAGTCTTGGACAGATCCAATAGGGCTTGATTCCAATTCTGGTTGCATCATTATGCCTCAGCCAAGATGGAGGGACAAAATGCACAGCTCTATCAGCTCTAATTTGACTGAATTCCCATTTCAGCATTTCATAGTAGAGCTGATCCAGAAAGAAGTCAGAAGCCCTCCCATAAGCTCTGGGATGCTCAAAGGACACCCATTTTGTGTCCCTTGGCATGATCATGGGGACATGCTTAGAAGATCTTGCTATTCTCTCAGGAATGGAGGGAAGATTTTTCCTATTTGGGTCAGTCTCCCAGACAGGTATGACATGTCTCTCAACTCCATCAGTGAGTGGTATGAAAGGAGGAGTTTTGACAAGATTGGGGTAGATTTTTCTGGGGGGGAATTTGGTTAGAGGTAGGTGAGTGACTAATGTCCCTAAGTCATTGCGCATTTGAGAAGGCACATTTTTGTTTGATTTACACTCAAGATGAGGTAGGTAAAGGGGTTCAACAGATGGGCTGATTTCTTCCTCATACTCTGGTAGAGGATACCATCTGTATGGAATGTATTCGGGTTCAGGTTGGTGAGAATGCAACATAATTTTCCATTCCCTTTTTACCTTGGCCCATTCCTCAGATTTGCCATTATAAATGACAGAAGTTGGGGTGAAGGGAAATAAGGTTCTCAAAGGTTTGGGGAAAGGGGCACCAGGGGAAATGCCTTCATCTGGTTGATTTAACCAGGGATCATCGGCTTGTGAAGTGGTTATTTGTGTTGGTTGGGGTGAAAGGGGTGTGGGAATGTATACATCATTTGGAGAGGAGACATGCTCACCATCAATCCTAGTTTCTAAACTAGACACTAGGGCATCTACTGCTATTTGAACAGGATCGTTAGCAGAGATGATTATCTTAGGAGTCTTAGTTGATCTGACTTTTCTTGCTGGTTGCCTTCTCGGTTTTGTTGGTACAATTGTTGGAATAGGCACAATGGCCTCAGCAGCAGCAACAGAGGTCTTCTGCTTATTCAGAATTGAACTGATAGGAATGTTGTCCTCATCAGCTTCCTCATCTTCATTGTGAGAGAGGATAATTCTTCTTTGCTTCTTTACAATAGGGGCATCAGAAGGCTCCTTGATAACAATCCCACTAGCTGGCCTCTTGGGGGCAGACTTCCTTGTAGCAGTGGTCTTTTGTCTAGTTATCATTGTAACTCCTAGGACTTCAGCATTGTTTTGTTCCACCATATCTTCTTTAGCCTTCATTAACTCCTCAGTCTTGGCCATTGCAGCAGTAGCATAGGTACTGAGGTTCATGTTGGCTATATTCATTTTTCCAAAGTCTGCAGCAGACATTAGTTTTTCAGTTAATAACCTAGCTTGCTCCTCAGGAGTCTTAGCAGCAAGAAACTCATGTATTCCTTGAGCCTCAAAAATCTTGGACAGAAGATGGCAGAAAGGAAGTGCAAAGAGTATTTTCTTATTCATTATAGCGTCTCTGAATCTTCCATACAGGATTCTTGGAAGATTGATTCTTGCTTCTGTGAGAAGATGGCAGAGACATAATTTGTGCAGAGAGGAGAGGTTGTCCTTGGATCCAACCTTGTGAAGAACCACCTTGTTAAGAAGCTGATGAAGGATACGAACAATGTCCTTCATTTCCCCAGCCTTCCAGGTGTGAGTTCTGACGGTATCTTCCTTCATGAGACAGACTTCAATAGTCTCAGAGCCACCCAAGTCTTCTTCCCATGACTCAGTGAAAACTAGACCCTCCTGAGCGTAGAAGATTGCATCAGCAATAGTTTTCTCTGAGATTACAATCTTCTTTCTTAATACCGTTGAGAAGAAATCAGTATCAGTCAGTTGGACGTTTCTCCAGAAATCCGATCAGGTTGGGAAAGACAGAGACTTTCTCCACGAAGAGTCCTCGCCACCCAGATGCATTGACATATTTGCTTATATCAAGATTGTAGTCTTGCAGCACACCAAGGTTGAAATGATGCTCTACAGCCAAGTTGAGCTTGTCCACCTTAAAGGTTGAAGAAGAGGCCATTTTAGGTGATCAAAGAGCTTAGGGTTTGAAAGTAGAGAGAGATAGCTCGAGAGGTTATGGAAGCGTAAAGTTTTTCTCAGAGGGAAAGGATTACTTTTAAATGAATTTTGAATATCAAAGGTTTAAAAAAAACTTTTGACATGACATGTCATTATGATAAAACGGCGTTGGTAACTTGGAACCATAAAAGGTCTTGATTGGATTGATGGAAGTACTGACTCAGCAAAGAGAATAAAGGATAAATTTGTCTTGTGACAAAATAAATGCATTTATTAACACACAAAAAGAATATCTTTAATCATAGGCAGATGTTAACTCGTCTGAAACTATTCAATGGACGCGATAACCAGTATCAGTGGACGCGTCCTATGGACATGCAATACAATATGCAATAGACGCACAACTTCAAATATGTATTAGACGAGCATAGGTAATAGACGCAGGATTAGCAAAACAAATTTTTCTCGAGGCTGGACGCCTGAATTAATCTACACATATCATATTAAGATGCTTCCTAATAAAGATAAATCTGTCATTTGCAAGAGGTTTAGTATAGATATCTGCCCATTGATGGTCAGTATCAACAAATTGAATATCAATCACACCTTTTTGCACATAATCCCTAATAAAATGATGTTTAATCTCTATGTGCTTAGCTCTAGAATGCAAAATTGGATTCTTAGATAGATTTATTGCAGCAGTGTTATCACAAATAAGTGGAATACTACTTACAAATACATTGTAGTCCTCTAATTGATGTTTGATCCAGAGAAGTTGTGAGCAGCAACTTGCAGCTGATATATACTCAGCTTCAGCAGTTGATAAAGCAATGGTACTTTGTCTTTTACTTGACCATAAGACAATATTAGCTCCAATGAATTGGCATCCTCCACTAGTGCTTTTTCTTTCAATTCTATCTCCAGCATAGTCAGCATCACAGAAACCAACTAATCTGTAATCTCTGTATACCTTTTGGTCTACCTTTTTCTCTTTATCATCTTTGTTCAGTATGGAAGTGAGGTGCATAGGAGTATTCATTGGTTTACAATCATCCATCTTAAACTTCTTTAGAAGCTCTTTTGTATACTTGGTTTAGTGGATGAGCACCTCGTCCATGATTTGTTTTACTTGAAGTCCGAGGAAGAATTTGAGTTCTCCCATCATGCTCATTTCAAACTCTTTCTGCATTAACTTAGAGAATTCTTTGCATAGAGACTCATTAGTACCACCAAAAATAATATCATCAACATATATTTGTACAACTATGAAATTAGACTTAATGGATTTTCTAAATAAGGTTGTGTCATCCTTTCCTCTATTGAATCCATTTTCCATAAGAAAAGAACTTAGTCTATCATACCAAGCTCTAGGAGCTTGCTTGAGACCGTACAAAGCCTTCTTAAGCTTATATATGTACATGTTCAGGATGAGTTTCACACTCAAAACCTGGAGGTTGCATAACATAGACTTCTTCATTAATAAAGCCATTTAGAAAAGCACTTTTAACATCCATATGAAAAAGCATAATACTATGATGTGCAGCAAATGAAAGTAGAATTCTAATAGCTTCTAATCTAGCAACAGGTGCAAAAGTTTCAGTATAATCTATACCTTCTTCTTAGGAGAAACCTTGAGCAACAAGTCTTTCTTTGTTTCTTATTACCTTACCATTTCATCAAGTTTGTTTCTGTAAACCCACTTTGTTCCAATCACTGATTTGTCTTTGGGCAGTGGAACCAGAGTCCAAACATCACTTCTTTCAAACTGATTGAGTTCTTCTTGCATAACTAGAATCCAACCATCATCCAACAGAGCTTCGTCTACTGTCTTTGGTTCCAACTAAGAGACTAGAGCAGAATTGTCTTGTTCTCTGAAGGTTGATCTGGTTCTTAGCTTGTCATTGGGGTTTCCAGTGATCTGTTCTTGTGGATGATAATTCTTGAAGTACCAAGATTTTTGAACGGTATCATGTTGAGAAGTGGAAGTTTCTGGTTGTTGAGTGGGGTCATCTTCTTGATCATCAACTTTTATCCCAGGTGAGTCTTCTGGAATGCTTAGATCAAGATCTGCAAAAGCTTCATCTAGCTCTGATAATTTCTTATCAGGCTGTTTGTCATCAAACTTGACATGAATACTTTCCTCTACTATCAGGGTCCTAGAATTATAAACTCCAAAGCCTTTAGATGTTTCAGAATATCCTAATAGTATTCCACTATCTATTTTAGCATCAAACTTACCAAGTTGATCTTTAGTATTCAGTATAAAGCATTTACAACCAAAGGGGTGAAAATAAGATATGTTGGATTTTTGTCCTTTCCACAGTTCATAAGGAGTCTTATTCAGGATAGGTCTATTTCTGAATGTATATTCTGTTCTGAACTGTATATTCTCTACCGCACCATTTTGCTGTGGTGCTCTAGGTATTGAGAAGTTGTGAAGGATACCACTCTCTTCACAAAACATATGAAATATCTCATTTTCAAACTCTCCCCCATGGTCACTTCTGATTGAGGTGATACACATGCCTTTTTCATTCTGTACACGTTTGCAGAATACATAAAAGAACTTAAAAGACTCATCCTTGTGAGTTAGGAACATAACCCATGTCCATCTAGTGTAATCATCTACTATGACAAGACCATATTTCTTACCACTGACCGAGGCAGTCCTTGTTGGACCAAAAAGATCAAGATGTAGCAATTCGAGGAGTCTATTGGTACTAACAACATTCTTAGATTCAAAAGAACTTTTGACTTGTTTTTCCTTTTGACATGCATCACAGAGAGCATCAGATTTCAACTTAAGGTTTGGTAATCATTTCACGAGGTTATACCTGTTTAGATTTGAAATTAATTTCAAGCTTTCATGACCTAGCCTTTTGTGCCAAATCCATTGCTTATCTTCAATGAACACTAGACATGAGGCACTTTGATTTGAGAGGTCCTCCAAGTCAATCTTATAGAGATTGTGTTGCTTTTTTGCAATGAATAAAAGTGATCCATCATCTTTCTTGACAGTACATATGTTCTTATAAAAAGACATTGCATATCCACTGTCACATAATTGACTTATGCTCAGTAGATTGTGCTTCAAGCTATTTACTAAAAGAACATTATCAATGGAGGGAAAATGATGTTTACCAATTTCACCTATACCAATGATTTTCCCTTTCTGATTTCCTCCAAATGTGACCCAGCACCATCTTTGGGCTTAAGGTTTTGGAACATAGACCTTTCTCTCGTCATGTATCGTGAACAGCCATTGTCCAAGTACCAAGACATCTGTTTTCTTCCGATTGTTAAGCAAATTTGTAACAGGTATTATCTTATCTTTAGGTACCCAAACTGACTTGGGTCCTTTCTTGTTAGTTGTCACTGAACGAGTATGCTTAGCATATTTATTGTGTATGCATCTAGATGTAATATGCCCACTTTTTCTACACACTTTACAAAAGGTGTTGGACGAGCTAGACTTAGATTTGGTATATTTATTTGGAACTTCTGAAGCTCTATGTTGTTTAAGTGGTTTTGACCTTTTGTGAGATGCGTCTTGCTTCTCCTTGTCATAACCAAGACCATATTTATCATAAGGTGACCTAGAATACCTTAAAATGAGACTAAGCTTATCTGATCCACCTATAAGCTTTGACAGAGAATCAGTTAAATATGTTATATCTTGCTTCAGTTTTGCAACTTCACAAGAGACATCAGGTTCACACACCACTTTGTCAGCTAGACTGACATTCACTGATTTTAGTATGTCGTTTTCATTTTTGAGGTTTTGTTTCTCAGTGCAGACCCTATCATATTCTTTAGACAGTTTAGAAAACTTCTTTTTGAGACTCTTATATTCTCGTGATAGTATAGATGACTCATGCAACAATTCATCAAAAGCATTTTGCAGAGTGAACGGGTCAGAGTCCATTACCTCAGCATCAGTGTATTCACTTTCTGATGCAGTGTCTGCTATGAGACAAATATTTGCTTCTTCTTGTGCTTCATTTTCTTCATCTGAAGAAGACAGATCAAGATCCTCCCATGTAGCCATTAAGCCTTTTTTCTTTTTGAAGAATTTATTTTTATCCTTTAGCTCAAGACAGTTAGCTTTGAAATGACCAGGTTTCTTGCATTCAAAGCACAAGGGTGGACCTTTTTCCTTGGAGTCTGACTTTTCCTCGGAAAACTTTTTATTGAGTTGCTTCCTTCTGAAACCACCTTTCTTTCTCCACATATGTTGAATCTTCCTGGAGATAAAGGATAATTCATCCTCATCTGATTCTTCATTATCATCAGAGGATTCAGACTCATCAGATGACTCAGCAGCTTTGAGAACTTTTGATGAACTTGCTTTCTTTGCCTTTAGGGCAATAGATTTTCCTTTTCTGGAATTTTCTTCTTCATTGAGTTCAAGTTCATGAACCTTGAGAGATCCAAGAAGCTCTTCCAGAGAAAGTATATTCAGGTTTTTGGCTTCCTGAATAGCAGTTACTTTGGGTCTTCATTGCTTGGATAGACTTCTCAGGATTTTTCTGACATGATCTCTATTTTCATAAATTTTTCCAAGAGATCTGAGACTGTTGTTGATGTTTTGGAATCTTCCAAACATTTGGTCTATTGTTTCATGTTCACCCATCTTGAACAGCTCATACTGATGACCCAGCATGCTGATCTTGGATTCCTTAACTTGTGAGGAACCTTCATGAGCTAGGGCAAGAGTATCCAAGATTTCTTTAGCAGTATTGCAGCTGTGGACTTTATCATGTTCAGATCTGGTGATGGCACACATCAAATAATGCTTAGCTTTAAGATTGAGTTGATGCTTTGCCTTTTGATCCGCTGTCCAATCTGCTCTAGCAACAACAGCTCCATTTTCATTTCTGGGTTCAGTATAACCAGTTTCTATGAGCTCCCAGATATTTAGACTTTGTGCATCCAAAAAGGACATCATCCTCTTCTTCCAGTAGTCATAATTATAACCATCAAAGAGAGGAGGTTTGTTGATAGCTTGTCCTTTTGCATCCATGGTTATTGGATCGTACTCCCTCAACACTTGTTAGATGCTCAACCCTTTCGAGGTTGAGCTTTGATACCAACTGAAGTTGACACAGGCAAACAAAGGAAGGGGGTTTAATTGTGTTTGTTAATAATTTTCGAAAACAACATTTAAAACAAATTTTCTACTCAAGGAGATTAGACAGAAGTAAGCACAAAGACAAAGATCCTTTTTAAAAGACTTTAACAAAAGCAATATCAAAACCCCACAGTTAGTATAAGCAAATAAAACTGAAGAGTTTAGGGATAGAAGATTCACGCAAGAGATTTTATCCTGGTGCACTTTCTTCTAACCAAGAGCTACATCCAGTCCCTTCGACTTGAAGGATTTATCCACTATTTCTCCAAATAGATTACAAACAAGTATTCATCACCTCTCTAGGCTACAAGTATTTCTTTTTTACCAAGCCTCTTCAGGCTCTAACTCTAACAAAGAGATTTAATGTTTGATCTTCTTAACTCACTATGTGTGAGGATATGACAGTTTAAGATCAGTTGGATATTACAACAATATTCAAACTAAAGAATACAGACCCTTGCTCTTGAAAGAATATTAGAATGAGTGATTATCGATTGGCAAAAGCTCAAAGTTCTTTCGTCAGAACTTGAGGTCTTCTATTTTTAGTGACCTTCTTCTTCACTTGTATTTCTTCAACGGTTATTTTGAATAATCCCGTTTAGAGATAGCATTTAATGCATGATACCCGTTGTCACCGATAGCTTGATTGTCGCAATGCAGAATAGTACTCTTGGTTATCGAGGTAGCATGAAATTGGAAGTTCACTCCTCTTTGTATTACAGCTTGAGAACTTGTTGTTCCTCGTTTGTGTATAATTCAGGTTTTTCTAGCCATAAAGTTGTCATCGTACAGATCGTTTTGTAGTATCTTATTGCACGATTCTGCTTTTTGCATTTCTTGATTGTATTATGTTTCTTTTACAACAAGGTGAAACATTTAAAGCAGATAAAACAAATGTGAAGAACAAATATTCTAATGAAATAAATATCAATCATTTGAAATAAATATAAGAGATTCGGATTGCATTTAATTCATTTTAAGATGAAGCTCGTCTAAAAAGAAACTCCGTCTACTCAGTTATATGAGAGTCTAAGTTTGTTCTATATTTTACTTAGCTCGTCCGATGACGTGGCATATCCTCTTATCTATCAAGTCTTCGGACTTACTATTCCTTAATGAGTTATAAAGATCTCCGTCTAGTGACGTGGCAGTTAGAGCTCGTCTACTAGATTACTTTATGTTTCAGTTCATTTACTTCTACTAATTACTTTCATCTGCTTACGTGGTAAGATGGGCGTGCTTATTATCAAGTCTTTGGACTTGCTGTACCTAACAAGTTATTTAGGTATTTATCTAGCAAATATTTAGAGCCTCGTCTACTCAAGAAAACCAGTCTACTTAATTAAATAACAAAGTAACTTTACCAAAGTATTTGAGCAACCCGTCTATAGGGGTGGACGCGTATTTTTCAATTAGAACTTATCCCATGTTTCTTTTATGTAATTATCCCTACATAACTGAAAGCACATGTTAGATCTCAACTAACACTTTGCCAGACAAATTTAATCCTTTTGTTAGCACCAAAACTTAGAGATTATTAAATCCAAAACCATTTTGGTTCTAACATGAAGAACAACAAAAAAAATCTGAAAACCCTAGCAATTGGAAGTTGTAACGTTCAGAACCTCTGCCACCTCTTTGTGGCGGCTACCCCGGTTGTGTCCTTCTGTGGTGAGCAATGGCGGCGTGTCGTGGCTGTTGGTTGTAGTTTTCGTGCGTTGAGCTAGCAAAATGATGCAGGGAAAGGAGCACACACGACGATGACATCAATGATGGAGAGACGCACTAGCGGAGCTACATTGAGGTGGGTGTGTGAACACGCACCCCCTCATTTTGATAAAACTACAAGTAATTATAATAGATTTTATACTTTGCCCCCTTTATTTTTCTAAATCTAAATTTTGAACCCACTGCCCTCTAGTTCTAATAAGGCATGAACCCACGTTTGATTTGTTTTTCCATTCTCATGCATTCATTGTTTGTTGTAGTTAATTTAATAATTAGTTGAGCATAGATTTTTATCTCTTTGAGCTTGAAATCATGCAAATGATGGAATCTCCATTGTTAAGGTTTGTAAAAGCTTGAAATTTGGGGTTTTTGTATATAAGTATAATTCTAATATTCTATTAAATTAGTAGATTGATTATGCAATTAGAATCATGAATAACATGTTTGTGAAATCAATTTTTAAAAAAAATTGTTGATGATGGTTAATTACAAAATATTGATAGATTATGATTTTGATGTCCAAAATTAAAAATTTTGTAATACATGTGATACTGTCCCCACTAACTCAGGGTCCTAGATCCGTCACTGGAGAGTCGTCGCATCGACGCTGCAGTCGTCATCTGTGTCGCGACAGAGTGGAGACGCGTCAGACTGGTGTGGGTTGTGCCATCGTTGGACTGGTGGGAGGGAGGCAAAGGTCTAAATGTGCGAAAGTACGGGTCTGTTTGGGAGTTGAGAGGGAAAGAGAGGGGAGAAGGAAGGATAGCCCTCCAGAACCCTCCCATAATTCATTATTTAATAAAAGAACCAAAAACTTCCAATTTGGAGAAATAAAAAATGAAATGGGAGAGAGTTTTGGAAAGCTATTTTTCCTTCTCAATCCCTGCCCCCATCCCTTCCTCCTCAAATCCTTCCCCTCCCTTTTCCTCCCAACTCCCAAACAGACCCTAAATGAACTCCAAACTCACTAAAGAGTGAGTGGGTCGTGGATATGAAGATGAAGATGGCAATGAGAGAAGTTTTGATTATGAAACAGGCGTTAGTGATGCCGGTGTTGATGTTAAAGATAAGGGGGGTAACAAACAGAGCGCAAGGCAGCAAGTTTTTTTTTTTTTTTAAAAAAAAAGCAAAGTGGTCGGGGTCGGCTCTCGGGTTCACAGCTTGAAGTGCAAACCCGTTACCCAAACCAACGGAATAAGTTCTGGCGGGTTCTACCTTTAGTCTTTTTTCTTATTTTGTTTGATTTTAATTTGATCCTCTACTTTTAAAAATTTGTTTTATATCCAAGTTTTAAACCTTTGTCCATTTCATTTTAGCCACAACTTCGTTAATATCGTCGTTAATTTGAGTGTATGCCACTAATCGAGTTTTAAAATTTGGGTCCAAAACTGAAATTTGGGTCGCGTTATTTTGGTTTTGGCTCCAAAACCGCATCGTGATCGTAATTGCAATCACATCACCCACATTTCCCGCAGTTGTATGCAATAATAGAAAACACACCCCAAACGCAACAGTGACTGTAATCTAAAACCTTAACGCTAATTTTACCTTTTTTGGTTACAATTAACTGTCACACGCTCAAATTAACGACATTATTAATAAATGTTCAAATATTTCGTTAAATATATGTTAAGTTATCCATTCGTATTTGTGGGTCCTTTGAACTTTTTTAAAATATTTCAAACCAACAAGCATCCCAGGAAGCTGGCAGCTAGTTATTGCACCTAGACTTCCCGAAGTTGATACAAGTCTTGGAATTACATCAACGGCTTTGTTTATTTCACAGCAAATTGTTAGGAAACTACTAACATGAACATAGATCAACAGACAACAAGAATACATGGTCTGCAACTTCCAGATTTAAACTTTTGGTAATAATATGTACCAACGCATTGTTGTAGATGGTTTATGTACTAATGTTGCCTACGTCGCTCTTTCTTTGATCAATTTCCACGTCAAATTTGGGTACACTGTAACTTGCGAAACACCACCATGGAGGAAGCTTGTGGCAAAAGGGACTAACCAAGAAATGAAGACCCAAACTTGAATATTACCCAAATGCCCAAACTCCATCCTCATTTAAAATGTTCAATTACTTCATCACCTTCATCATCATCATCCTCTCATTTTCATTTTCCCTCCAAAACTTGCAACGCCCACAACATGTTCGACCAAATGCTCCACAGAGACATCTCCTCCATAAACTCCCTCATCACCTCCTACATTCGCCGCGGCCACCCTCTCTCTGCATGGACCCTCTTCTTTCACGTGCATCACATGCGTTCTGACCTCGATGCCTTCACTTTCACCCCTGTCCTCCGTGCATGTTCCCTGCTACCACTCTCTCACCGTGGAAAACAAGTCCACGCCCACATGATCAAAAGGGGTGCAGATTCTGGAACCATAGCTAAAACTGCATTGTTAGACATGTATTCCAGATATGGGTCTTTGGTTGAATCCAAAAGGGTATTTGAAGAGATGGGGCATAAAGATATTGTGGCTTGGAATGCTTTGCTTTCGTGTTTTTTAAGGTATGATCTTCCACTTGAGGCTCTTGGTGTTCTCAGAGCAATGAGGAAGGAGAATGTTGAGTTGAGCGAGTTCACGCTGTGTTCTCTGGTGAAATCCTGTGCTTCTTTGAAGGCCTTGGAACTCGGGAGGCAGGTTCATGGTTTGGTGGTGTCTATGGGGCGCGACTTGGTGGTTTTGAGCACTGCTCTAATTGATTTTTACTCCAGTGTTGGGTGTGTCAATGATGCTTTGAAAGTTTTCTATAGTTTGAAGGGTTGGAAAGATGATATGATGCATAATTCGATGGTTTCAGCGTGCATTAAGAATAGGAAATATGATGAGGCTTTCAGAGTTATGAGCTTAGTGAAGCCCAATGCGGTTGCACTCACCAGTGCTCTGGTGGGTTGCTCTGAGAATTTGGATTTGTGTGTAGGGAAACAGATACATTGTGTTGCAGTTCGTCATGGTTTCACTTGCGAGACCCAACTGTGCAATGTCCTTCTGGACATGTATGCAAAATGTGGTGAAATATATCTTGCTCGGTTGGTGTTTGATGGGATTTTTCAGAAGGATGTGATTTCATGGACTAGTATGGTTGATGCATATGGAAGAAATGGCCATGGATATGAAGCTGTTGAGCTGTTTCAGAAGATGGGGGATGATGGGAGTAATGTGTTGCCAAATTCCGTGACTTTTTTGTCTGTTTTATCAGCTTGTGGTCACTCTGGACTGGTGGAGGAAGGCAAAAGATGTTTCAATTTGTTAAGGGAGAAATATGGTCTTAAACCAGATCCAGAGCACTATGCATGCGTCATAGATATCTTAGGCCGAGCTGGTAATATAGAAGAAGTATGGTCTGAATATCGCAATATGATTGAGCAGGGTATTAGACCTACTGCAGGAGTATGGATAGCATTGCTGAATGCTTGCAGTCTTAATCAGGATGTTGAAAGAGGTGAATTCGCTGCAAAGCATCTGTTGCAGTTGGAACCGAATATAGCTAGCAATATTGTGCTTGTGTCAAATTTTTATGCAGCCATTGGAAGGTGGGATCGTGTGGATGAACTGAGAAGCATCATGAGGACAAAAGGGTTGTTCAAGGAAGCTGGGAATAGCTGGATTAATGTTTAAGGCTTCGATTAACATGCCAGGTTGCTATCTGCTTGATTGTTTGCTAGACAACAGGGAAAGTAGTGGCTTTAGTGCTATTGAGGTTCTTTCGGCTTTGGACATGGTTTGCTTGTCAATATTGACTCAACCTGGCATTGTCTGCATATAAAGGTAGCATGTACCTGCTCCTCATTTTTTAGATCATCAGTCAGTGTTGACAATAAGTCAACCAGTAAATATATCTTTTCCTATTCCTATACTGCTATTTGGGTGCTTTCTGCTTTGGACATGGTTTGCCTGTCAACCTCAAAACAGTCAATAGCTAACTCAACCTGGCATTGTCCGCATGTAATGGCAATGTGTAAGTGTAACATTCCTCATTCTTTTAGATCATTAGTTATTATTGACAAATATCAAATGTGTAACATTCCTCATTCTTTTAGATCATTAGTTATTATTGACAGATATCGTTGGTTATTTCTTTTCCTATTCCTCTAAAACATCTCATCTTGCCCTCCATTCATTCTTTGTTTCTCATTTGCTCATGCTTTCTATTGAAAAACTTGGACATAATTTAGATGACAATGATATTTGTGAAATGCTTGAGTGATTTTTATTCATCATACTTTGATATATATATACACTCAATAGTAAATACAATTTACAAGGAAATGAATGATAAGCTAAATCCTAGGGACATCGTCCGCACCGTCCAACTAATTCTAACACTCCCCCTCAAGCTGGAGCATACAAATCAAATGCTCCAAGCTTGGAACAAATATTCTGAATTCTCGGTCCTCTTAGAGATTTTGTAAAGACGTCTGCCAGTTGATCATTAGAGCTAACAGATTCAGTGATGACTTCTTTAGAAAGGACTTTTCTCGGATAAAATGACAATCGATCTCAATATGTTTAGTTCTCTCATGGAATACTGGATTGGAAGCTATATGGATAGGTATGTCCAAGTTATCATAACATAACTTCATTTGTTGAGTATCTCCAAACTTCAATTCCTCAAGTAGTTGTTTAATCCAAATGAGCTCACACGTGGCTACAGCCATAGCTCTATATTCAGCCTCTACACTAGACCTTGCAACAACATTTTGTTTCTTACTCTTTCACGAGACAAGATTTCCTCCAATAGACACACAATACCCTGAAGTGGAACGCCTATCAATGGGTGATCCTGCCCAATCTGCATCGCAAAATCCAACTATTTGAGTGTTTCCTTTGTCTTCATAAAGTAGCCCTTGTCCTGGAGTCTTTTTAATGTATCTCATAATTCGAATTACTGCATCCCAGTGATCATTATGAGGAGACTGCATAAATTGACTCACCACTCCCACTGCAAAGGAAATATCTGGCCTTGTAATAGTGAGATAGATGAGTTTCCCAACCAATCTCCGATATCTTTCAGGATCAGAATGAGGCTCCCCCTGGTTGGGTAGCAATTTTTGATTCGGATCCATGGGACTATCAACTGGTCGACAATCTAACATACCAGTTTCTTTAAGTATGTCTAATGCATGCTTCCTCTGTGAGATGATAATCCCATTCTTTGACTGAGCAACTTCAATTCCAAGAAAATATTTCAATTTCCCCAAGTCCTTGGTCTGAAAATGGTTACATAAATGTTCCTTCAGCTGAGAAATTTTCTCCTAATCATTTCCTGTGATGACTATATCATCTACATAGACCACCAAGTAAACGCATCTATTTGGAGAGGTATAGCAATAAAAGACTGAATGATCTGCTTCACTACGTTTCATTCCAAAAGCTTGAATAACTGAGCTGAATTTCCCAAACCAAGCTCGTGGAGACTGTTTCAGCCCATAGAGAGATCGTCGTAGCCTGCAAACCAAATCGAACTCCCCTTGAGCAACAAATCCAAGAGGTTGCTCCATATAAATCTCCTCTCCTAACTCTCCATGAAGAAATGCATTTTTAATATCCAACTGATATAATGGCCAACGACAGATGGCAGCCATGGCAAGAAATAATCGAACAGAAGTGATTTTGGCCACAGGGGAGAAAGTATCTCCATAATCAAGTCCATAAATCTGAGAGTAACCTTTGGCTACAAGCCGGGCTTTGAGCCGATCAATCTGTCCATTGGCCCCAACTTTAATAGCATATACCCATCAACAGCGAACGGGTTTCTTTCCCGAAGGAAGAGGAGTCAAGTCCCAAGTACCATTATGCTCCAAAGCCTGCATTTCATCAATCATGGCTTGTCGCCATCCTAGATGATCAAGTGCCTCACAAACATTTTTAGGAATGGAAACAAAAGATATAGATGACACAAAAGAATAATAAGAAGGAGAGAGACGATGGTAACTTAAGAAGTTATAAATAGGATGAGGATTTCGAGTAGACCGAGTACCTTTCCTAAGAACAATGGGCAAGTCAAGGTTTCCTTCAGGTAGGTCCGTAGTAGGGTCTTCTGCTGGAGTAGGACATGATTCAGCTGGTCTTTCAGTGCCTTCCAATTCTGTATTAAGAACTCGTGGACGATGATGATATATGATGGGTGACCTTTGAGATTGCTCGAGTGGGGGATTGTTAGGAATTTCTGTAGTCGATACTGATTCCGACAAAGGAGAAGGTATGGACCAATATACGGAATCGGAAAGACTTCTTGAATAGTCTGAGACTCAACTGTGGATGGTGAGAAGTAAAACTTTTCTTCGAAGAACGTTACATCTACACACATGAAATAACGATTCTGCATAGGGGAGTAACACTTGTAACCCTTTTGTAACCTGGAATATCCCAAAAAGACACCATTTGATGGCTCGGGCAGCAAGCTTATCAAGACCTGGAGACAAGTCATGAATAAAACAAGTGCATCCAAATATCCGTGGAGCGACATGAAATAGTGGCTCTTTAGGGAATAAAATGGAATGTGGTATTTTATGATCAAGAGAGGATGAAGGAATCCGATTAATTAAATAACATGCTGTCAAAACTGCATCACCCCAATGTCGGACAGGTACATTCGCATGCAGTAACAAGGTCCGAGTAGTTTCAACAAGATGTCTATTCTTCCTTTCAGCTATGCCATTCTGTTGAGGGGTATGAGGACAACTGGATTGATGGAGAATGCCCTGTGATGACAAAAAGGAAGAAAGAGTATAAGAAAAGTATTCATTTGCATTATCACTTCTAAGGATTTTGATTGTCTTACCAAATTGGGTTTTGACCTCATTAACAAAAGTGGTGAGAATAGACGAAAGTTCAGATCGTTCTTTCATTAAGAAAACCCAAATGCACCAAGAGAACTCATCAATAAAGGTAACGAAATATCGGAAACCATTAGAAGACACACTACTCGGTCCCCATATATCTGAATGGATAACTGAAAAGGGAGAATCAACTTGGCTTTCAACTTTGCTGGGAAAGGAAGAGCGAACATGCTTGCCTAGTTGACACGACTCACAGTTCAATGATGACATTTTTGCAAGATTCGGAACCATTTGCTTCAATTTTGACAAACTTGGATGGCCCAATCGTTCATGAAGAAGATTTGGAGACTCATTTAAAGACAACTTACAAGAGGAGCTGATTGGAGGTAATAAAGACCATGTGATTCATGTCCTACGCCAATCATCCGACCCGTACCACGTTCCTGTATAGTAAAAGAACCAACATCAAAAGTTACTGAACAATTTAGAGAGCGGGTAAGTTGACTAAGGGAGATCAAATTAAAAGGGCAATCAGGTATAAACAAAACAGATTTTAAAGTTATAGAAGGATTGACTGAAACATGACCGATTCCTTTGGCGCTGACCTTAGAACCATCCGCAAGAGTTATGAAGTGAGGAAATTTAGGAGAAGATATGGAGGAGAATAAAGAACGATTACCAGCAATATGATTAGAGGCACCTGAATTAATTATCCAAAGATTTTGATTGTTACCGGATTGAGATATGAAGGCTGCGGAGTCATGAACACCAGTGGCAGTAGACCCATGAGATTGATGGGCAGCTTTCAATTGAAGATACTCCCGGTACCCGACTTCGGAAAAAATTTCCTTGAACATTTCAGCATTGAATGATTTTTGAGGAAAACCATGGAGAGAATAGCAGGTCTTTTGACTGTGACCCATTCTCTTGCAACATGAGCATTGAGGACGACCCATTTTCACCAAACCAGTCAGAGGAGAGGGACCAGCAATGACCAGCAAGCAAGGACCATAAATGAGAAAAAAACATAAGCTGGAGTAGACCGGGAAGACAGGAACAAAGCACCAAAGGGAGAAGACCCACTTGTCAAAATGTTGGAGAAACGAAGAATTGATCACCTAGATTGGAAGAGGAGAGGCCGACGAGTACATTTGGGCAAGCGCGCAGTGGATCTGACGTCTGGAAGGTGGAGCGTGGCTTACACGCGCCGTCAGAGGGAAGTGTGTGCTGAGGCGCGTGGCGGCGCGTGGGGAAGTTTTCCGGCGATGGGTCTTCTGTGGCTTGCCGGTCGGCGGCTTCTGAGTGGTTTTCCAACGACGGTGGTCAGTGGGTCGATCAGGACAGTGACATTTGGTTTTGAGGGGTGCTGTTTGGGAAGACTTCGTGTGAATACTGCAGGTGACAAAGGACAAATGAACCAGAGGCAGAAAAGTTCGTTTAACAATGGAAGATTCAAGGATTCTGCTTGACCAGAGGCAGAAACCTTCAAAGGACAAATGAACCTGCTCTTGATACCATATTGAAAGACTTGGACGTAATTTAGATGACAATAATATTTGTGAAATGCTTGAGTGATTTTTATTCATCATACTTTGGTATATATATACACTCAATAGTAAATACAATTTACAAGGAAATGAATGATAGGCTAAATCCTAAGGACACCGTCCGTACCGTCCAACTAATTCTAACACTTTCTTCCTCCCTTAATTAGTTGATGACGCGAAGAAAATTTTGGAATGAAGGATTCACTTTTCTTACTATACGTTTAAACTGACAATAACAATCAGCTTTGTTCCTAAGCTTAGCATCAGGTTGCTCATCATACTAGCTTTTTGCTGTTGTAAAAGTGCTAAGAGATTACAGCCTACAATAGGCCCTTTGCTGTAATATAATCTGTAACAGGGTTGTGTCAGTAAAGGCCCCTTCTTTTGTTGTTATTACCTGGTGTTGTAATTGGAACAGTATACCATTCTGTTCTAATGTAAAAAAGGAATGTAGTAGCAATGAAAAGTTCTTCTTGAAAAGATATGCTTCAGCTCATTTTTTTCTGTTGGTCTTTATTTAGTATATGATAAATGATTTACTATTTTTCTGCCAATTTGATGGCTGAACACGAGAGTTTGGATGCAAATGCTAGACACTGGCTAGTCTTTCTGTGATATTTGTAGCTCTAATTCTATTTTTTGTCCGTGCTCACTCTATCTTCCTCATCATGATCTAGAAGCCTTAAGTTGGAAGTTTTCCTTTCCAACAGATTTTCACTTTATTTCCTCTCTATGAATGGAAGTTTGAAGTTTGTTCTCTGCCTCTCCCCACTGTGCATGTGCTCCCTGATTTTACACACATGTACATGGTCTCCCATTTGATTCATTACTTTGCACAGGGACATCTCATTTTAACTTAGCAACATCTGGATTCTAATTGAAATTGTTTGTTATTATGAGATAAATTTTACCATCTTGTAAGTTCGAACTCCAATAGTAAACTAGATTGACTGGACTCATACAAGGTGAACAGTTTGTCTAGCATTAATGTGCTTTGATGTCAATTTTTGTTCTACTCTGATTGATATGATTAAAATAACGAGGTTTTATATTATTATTGAGATGGGTTACGCATGAATCCAGATTCTTTTCTCAATTGTGTTGGTTTAAACATGTTTGCGATTTAGTGATTAAACTTCTTTTTAAGAGAAATGTATGCAAACAAGTTTCAGCTCTACATGTGCATTTAATTTTATTCTTGTCAGTAGCTTCCAATGGTGCATTGCCTGAATTTCTTGTGGGTGAAACCAGTGTTTCATTTCATTAAGCTGACCTTCGGCCTTATTTCATTGCATAAAAAATAGCTTCTAATTTTTGTTATAAATTTAGAGAAATGATAATTGTACACACTTTTGGGACATCATGTATAGACACCATATGGTGGTGGGTTGCTTTGAAGTGTTAAATACATGTAATGAGAGAGAAAAAATAATAAACAAGTATAAATACGTTTATATATACGATGTTGGACACCAAAAATGTGCATAACTATCATTACTCTAAATTTATGCCTTTAGACGTGCTCTCATGCTTTGCAAAGTGTATGAAATATATATAATATCAATTGCCAAAATAATTATATACTTTTTTGTGTGTAATATTATACTATACATTAGATAGAGAATATGGTGGGATATAGGGTCTTATATTCTATTTTGAGTAAATACCCATTTTGGTCTCTCAAATTTTTTGATGACCCCTTTTTGGTCCTTGAAAAAAAAAAGTGACAATCCGGTCCCCCAAATTTTGTTACGGGAGACACTCTGGTCCCCCTATACATCTAAACGGAGGGACCAGAGTGTCTCCCGTAACAAAATTTGGGGATCAAATTGTCACTTTTTATTTAGGGACCAAAAGAGGGTCCTCGAAAAATTTGAGGGATCAAAATGGACCTTTACTCTTCTATTTTTGTGCAAAAGTAGAATGATGAATAAGGTGGAGGTGAAGTTGTATGTTGGAAGGAAGTGTGCTAATTCAGTGGTCAGCACACCATGAGACCAGAGAAAAAGTACAAGGAAGTGTTGCTTCAAGTGACAGAGCGTGGATTCTTTCGAGTAATATCTTGGATGGAAGTTTTGTGATGAAATAAGTAGGCATGGTGAGAGCTTTGTTCCCGGATCGTTATGGATCAATTCGGATTCGTCAAAATCCAATCTAATTTTCGATACCAAGGTCTCGGACTTAAAAAAACACAGAACCATCTTTGATTTGGAACCGGACCAGCATCTCTATTTCTTTTCTGCATCTCTTCGACTTTTAGGTTGCATATCAACCTTGTGATCAAAGGAAGAACCAAAACCATTTTCGTAGCTGTTTTCTTTTCTTTTAAAAGAATACGTGATGTGAAGAACTGATTCATGAGTTGCTTTACTCGAGTTTCTTTTCCATATGCACTGGGCTTGTTATTTTATTTTTTATTTTTTTATAAATCCAAAAGATATATTAATATATTGAGTACAAGATGTACACAACGAAGGCAAAGTGAGATGCATGGGCACAAAAATAACAGTCACGGGGACATACCTCCGCTAAAGTGAGCAAAGTGACCATTTCCGTAACTGTTTTCTTTTCTTTTAAAAGAATACGTGACGTGAAGAGCTGATTCATGAGTTGCTTTACTCGAGTTTCTTTTCCATATGCACTGGGCTTGTTATTTTATTTTTTTATTTTTTTATAAATCCAAAAGATATATTAATATATTGAGTACAGGATGTACACAACGAAGGCAAAGTGAGATGCATGGGCACAAAAATAACAGTCACGGGGACATACCTCCTCTAAAGTGAGCAAAGTGTATGAAGTGAGAAAGTGAGGATATATTCATCCTTGATTACATAAAGTGGGTTGAAATATCAATACATTTAATTAATCAAGAGTGGGTTAAAATCTCAATGCATTTAATTAATCAAGGGTGGGTTAAAATCTCACTTTCTCACTTTAAACATTTGCTCACATTAGAGAAGCTTTATCCGAAAAACTACACTCTGCACATTGAACAATGCTAACATTGAAAAATGTTACCCCCAATATATAACAGCATGCGAGCAAATCAAGCACTAGTAGTGCTTATAACCTTATATAACCCTGCTTCACGAGAATACAAGAGACAAAGTGACTAACACCAGAAAACTAGAACCAGAGAGTTTGTGTTAGGGTCCTCTTTTTTGAGAGGTAAAGAATAGCCTAAAAAAGAACAAATTACTCTCACAGGGGAAAAGATTCTCAAATTCCTCTCTGTATTAATGAAAACAACTGATTACAATCAAAGGACCAAGGTATACAAGTATACCTCCAAAAGAAGCACTCTCCTTTTCTCACTGGAATTGTCTAGTCAATTGATTATTCAAAGTCTGTCTCTATCCTACAGTAGATGGCCTATTTATTTATAGAACTATTACAGAAGCCTATCAACAAACTACAACAAACATAACTAACTCAACTACACCCTATACAATACAATCAGTTACAGGCACTACAATACATAATTAACTCAACTACACCCTATACAATACAATCAGTTACAGGCTTTGACCCTATCAACTATTCTCGTTGACATTTTCCTCTTCCCATAGTAAACCTGCAGAGGCTTCTCCTCATTAGGCTGCAACCCGAAATCATCATTCCCAGCAATCCCAACAATACTCCCTCCCTCAGAAACAACCTTGTCCTCAAGGTTGAATTCTGGAAAGTGATTGTTGATGGAGGAGGCATCTTTCAAAGTGGCTTCTTCTGGAGGCTTTCCTTGCCACTGTACCAGCACCCGTGGGATTTCTGAACCAGCTTGAGTTATTGTCCGAGTGCCTAGAATCTGGGAAGGCTGATAATTTTCTGTAGTATCTTGTAAATATGCTGGAAGATCAGGTTCAACTAGATGATGTCCTGCAGTCTTCTTAAGCTGAGATACATGGAACACTGGATGGATGCGGGACTGTTCTGGAAGCTGTAATTTGAATGCTGCAGCTCCAACTTGTTTTAGTACCAAATATGGTCCATAATACCTAGCATAAAGTATAGGATGAAGCTTGGTAGGCATGGAACTTTGTCTGTGAAGCCTAATCTTGAGGTGAACCCAATCTTCTGTCTGTATTTGAGATTTTTTCCTGTGCACATTTGCATAATGATCCATCTGATTTTGAGCCTTCTGTAAATGAAACTTTAATTGCTTCAAAGCTTCATCTATATCCATTAAGTCCTGGGCCACTGCTTCCACTAAGGTTTCTTCGGGTACAAATCTGGGCAAAGAAGGTGGAGGTCTTCCATATACTACCTCAAAGGGAGTGCAATGAGCTGCACTTTGGAAGGAAATATTATACCAATAATCTGCCCAGGGAGTGAAATCTGCCCATGATTTGGGTTGTTCTGAGCCAAAACACCTTAGATAAGTCTCCAAGGTTCTATTAAGAACTTCTGTTTGTCCATCAGATTCAGGGTGATAGGTTGTACTCATATTTAATGTAGCACTATGTACTCTAAAAAGCTCTTGCCAAAAATGACTTATGAAGGTAGGATCCCCGTCACTAACAATGGAAATGGGCACTCCATATAACCGAATGACCTCTTTAACAAAAAACTCAGCAATGGATCTAGCAAAATATGGATGTTTGATTAAGATAAAATGACCATATTTGCTTAGCCTATCCACCACTACCAACACAACATCAAAACCTTTGGACTTTGGAAGTCCCACAATAAAATCCATGCTGATCTCTTCCCAAATTGTATTTGGGATGGGTAAGGGTTGGTGCAGCCATGCTGGAGAAGAGGCCAGGTATTTGCTCCATTGACACACATGGTAAGTTGCCACAAATTTTGTTATTGTCCCCTTCATGCCAATCCAGAAAAAGGATTGAGCCATCCTCCTGTAAGCTCTATAGATACACGAGGGCCCTCCTATAGGAGATGTATGGAACTCTTGTAATAATTTGGGAATCCATGTTGAATCAGCTGCTAAGACTAACCTCCCTTTATTATACAACCTATTCTGCTCCAAAGTGTACTGAGGATGTGAATCAGGATCTGCCTTTAAGTCTTCCAAGATTTTAGCCAAAACTGGATCCTTCTTGACCTCTTCATCGATTTTTGCTATGTCTCACCAGAAAGGTCTTGTTATTCCTTGCAAGTCTTTGTCTTCATACCTTCTAGAGAGTGCATCAGTAACTCTGTTTGATGCCCCTACCTTGTACACAATATCGAACTCATAACCCAATAATTTGGCCAACCAATTTTGTTGATTCTGAGTTGTTATCCTCTGCTCTAGAAGGTACCTTAGGTTCTTTTGGTCAATAAACACAATGAATTTCTGACCTAAGAGGTAAGGCCTCCAATGCTGAATTGCTAAGAGAAGTGCTATCAATTCTTTTTCGTATACTGACTTGGAAAGTATCGAATCTGCCAATGCTTTGCCGAGTACCTTCTAGAGAGTGCATCAGCAACTCTGTTTGATGCCCCTACCTTGTACACAAGATCGAACTCATAACCCAATAATTTGGCCAACCAATTTTGTTGATTCTGAGTTGTTATCCTCTGCTCTAGAAGGTACCTTAGGCTCTTTTGGTCAATAAACACAATGAATTCTGACCTAAGAGGTAAGGCCTCCAATGCTGAATTGCTAAGACAAGTGCTATCAATTCTTTTTCGTATACTGGCTTGGAAAGTGTCGAATCTGCCAATGCTTTGCTGAAATAGGCAATTGGCCTATTGTATTGTGTTAACACAGTCCCTACTCCTCTCCCCGAAGAATCACACTCAATGGAGAAAGGTTTTGAGAAATCGGGCATTGATAGTGCATGAGCTGTGGTGATAGCTTGCTGCAGCTGTGTGAAAACCTCAATACTTTCATTGGTCCACTTGAAGTTCCCCTTTTTCAACAAATTAGTGAGGCGACGAGCTATTTGGCCATAATTGCATATGAATCTTCTGTAATACCTAGTAAGTCCCAAGAACCCTCTCAAAGCTTTAAGAGTCTTAGGTAATGGCCACTTCAAAATGGCTTCAATCTTTTGTGGATCCATTGAAACCCCATTATTGGAGATAATATGCCCTAGGTATCCCACCTTAGTCTTTCCAAAACTACATTTCTTTTGATTAGCAAAGAAGTTCTAGTAATCTAGCCAGTACTTGTCTCAAGTGTTTCACATGTTCTTCCCATGATTTACTATAGACCAGAATATCATCAAAAAATACTAGAACATACCTACGAAGAAATGGTTTGAGTGTGGCATTCATAGAAAATTGGAAAGTTGTTGGGGCATTTGTTAGGCCAAATGGCATCACTAGGGATACATAATGCCCTTGATGAGTTCGAAATGCTGTTTCTGGAATGTCTGGCCCATGCATCCTGATTTGGTGATATCCAGACCTCAAATCAATCTTGGAGAAGTACATGGCTTCATTCAATTCATCCAAAAATTATTCTATTACCGGAATGGGAAATTTATCTAGCACGATAGCCTTGTTTAGAGCCCGATAATCCACACAAAACCTCCAACTCTCATCTTTCTTTTTGACCAAGATAACTGGACTGGAATAAGGGCTATTGCTAGGTCTAATAATCCCTGATGCCAACATCTCAGCTACCTGTGTCTCTATTTCATTTTTCTACAAGTGAGGATAGCGATAAGGCCTTACATTAATTGGATCTATCCCAGCTTTAATTGGAATCCAATGATCTAATTCTCTATTTGGAGGCAACCCTTTTGGTTCATGAAAAACTTTGGCAAACTCTGTCAATATCTTCTATAATTGCCTAGATTGGTCAGCTGTTAGCCCCTCTTCTTCAATATTACTTTTCTCAATCACCCAAAGCATTGACATCATGTCTACCTCCTTTTTGGCTAGTTTCTTTAATGCCTTAGAAGAAATCTCTGCTTTGGACAAGCTGGGATCTCCCTGTACAACCATGTTCTAATCTTGATGGACAAATGACATACTTAGAGTCTTCCAATTTGCTTTAACCTCTCCCAAAGTCACCAACCAAGCCACTCCTAGAATCAAATCCACTCCTCCCAAATTGAATAGAAAGAAATCACCTTCCATCACATATGCTCCTAATTGCACCTTTAGGTTCTTGCAACAACCTTGAGTGGACTTTCGGTTACCATCTCATAATCTTACATAGTATGGCTTTGTTGATTCAGTCATGAGTCCTGATTTCTGTACCAATTTGTTGGACACAAAAATTGTGACTTGCCCCATTATCAATCAAGATCAGCACTTCTTGCTCCTGTAATTCACCTTTCAGTTTCATAATGTGGGTTTGGGTCAGTCCCCCTGCTGAACATACTGAAATATCTATCCACTGACAAGCTACCTCCGGGACTTCCTCTTCTTTTTCCTCATTTTCAGTCTCCTCTTCCATTGTTGCTGTCTCCCAATTTTCATTAATCTCCTCATCCTCATCCTCATCCAAGATCACCACCCTCATACTTTTTTCAGGACATCGGTGTCCTGGCCCAAAAGCCAGTCCACAATGATAACATCTTCCTGAATTTCTTCTTCTGACATACTCAACATAGGGAATAGTTCGAGTTCCTCTGCTTCTAGGTCCTTTAAAACTTGGTTTAGATAACAAAGACATAGATCCTTGTGAGTTCCGAGTCCCACCATTGGATGCTTGGTCACTGTTTGTGCCACCAAATGCCCCTGTCTGAGTTATGATTCCACCTCCGCCTTGGTACCTAAATCCCGAACTAGCACCTCATCCTTGCATGCTCTCAAAATTCTGCATCTGCTTCATTGCTTCTTCCACGTCGCAGGCTATCTCCATAGCTCGAGTAAGGTCCTTAGGGCCATGTGGTCTTACCAAGCTCCTGATATCTTGATGCAGCCCAGCCAAGAAATAACCCAGCACTTGGTCCTCTGCACTAGGTTTGGCTTGAGCGACCAAAAACTTGAATTTTTGCACATATTCCTCCACTCCTCTAGTTTGTCTTAGAGAAGCCAATTTTTAGTATATCGTTCATCTCCCGTTTCCTCCGAACCTTCTCATCAAAGCTTCTGAAAGTTCTTTCTAAGATGGATTCTTGGATTTCTTGTGCCAATACTGAAACCAATGCACATCATTTCCTTCCATACTGATGAATGCTAGCTTTAACTTCTCTGAGGATTTGACTTGCTACGCCTCAAAGAATTTATCAGCTCTTGCCAGCCACCCCAGTGGATCTTGCCCTTCGAAAGTGGGCAATTATACTTTCTTGATTAATCTGGCAGGTCGGACCAACTGTTAGGATCCTCTTTTTTGAGAGGTAAAGAATAAAGCCTAACAAAGAACAATTACTCTCACAGGGGAAAAGATTGTGAAGTTCCTCTCTGTATTAATGAAAACAACTGATTACAATCAAAGGGCCCAGGTATACAAGTATACCTCCAAAAGGAGCACTCTCATTTTCTCACCGGAATTGTCCAGTTAATTTTTTTTTTTGATAAGCGTCCAGTTAATTGATTATTCAAAGTCTGTGTCTATCCTACAGTAGAGGGCCTATTTATAGAACTATACAACAGCCTATCAACAAACTACAACAAACATAACTAACTCAACTACACCCTATACGATACAATCAGTTACAGGCACTACAGCAAACATAACCAACTCAACTACACCCTATACAATACAATCAGTTACAGGTTTTGACCCTATCAACTATTCTCTTTGACCTTTTCCTCTTCCTATAGTAAACCTGTAGAGGCTTCTCCTCATTAGGCCGCAACCCGAAATCATCATTCCCAACAATCTCAACAGTTTGACACCAGCGCCTGAAAACAAGGCCTAGACCCACAAACACAACTCAGAACATATCATAAATTATATCTTTGCAAGTGTTATATTTGATTCTACTTCTATGAAGAAAGATATACAATTTTAAAACCTAGATACTTAAAAATTGAGTATATTTTTTCAGCTTTCATTCATTTACGATGTTAGAAATTCATGACAAGCCATATAGGGTTGATAAATTATCCATGGATCCATTATCCATCCAACCCATCCATAAGAAAATCCATCCATTCCATCCATCTACAACAAAAAGAATCAAATGGACTGGATTGGATTGGATTGCTTTTTTAGTGGATAGTTTATTATCCATCCAACTTTTTTAAAAATCCATTGGACCAACCTCTGAAAAAATAGTGGATAAGTTTTTATCAACTCCCATGGAACAAAACAAAATTAAATCTCCATCAGATACCTTCTCTCCTTCCTTCTTCACGGTGAAAGGAGGTAGCAGGCCACCATGGGGAGGACTAGGAGCTGCAGTATGAGTTCAAATAGCTTCAGGGAACACCTTCACTTTCCCTTTCTATTCCCACGCATCAGGTTACGCTACTCGGTGTGGCCAACGATATTGGCGAGAATGTTGGGTTGCTTCCTGGTCTTGCTGTAATAAGTTTCCTCCTTGGGTTATACTTTTTTTTTGGGAAGACTGTTATAGTATTAATGGATCTTATCTTTTTTTATTTATCAAAATATGATAATCTGAATCTTATAACTTAAAATGAATAATTACATGTTTTTAAAAAATTATCACCTACAAAATTATTATACTAATAAATTTAAAATAAACACATTCATAATTTTTTTTAAAAATTAGTTTTTTTAAAATAATTTTTTGGATGGATGAGGAGATTATTTTGTAGTACTCACAATTTTTTTTTAATTATTGAAAATAATTTTAATGGATGTATTTGATATCCATCCATGAAAAAATTGTTAATTGATGAATTGGATGATTTTTATTAAATGGATCATGTATGTATTGAATTTTTTAAAATAAATTTTTAGTAGATTGAAATGAATTAATAGATTATTTTTAACTAATCCATTATAATCTGAATCAAAATCCATATGATGGTATCATCCGATCGTATCCATCCGTTTGTCACGCTTAAAGCCATATAAGACCACCGAGAGCCTGACATAATAATTAACAAAACACATATATAATTAAATTGACGTTGTATTTATAAATTTGAATAAATAAATAAGTAAGTAAATAAATAAATAAATAGTTTTAGAGATACTGAAAAGTCTACGTTCCCTTCCCTGTCAACTCTCACTATTGCATTTGGATTTCATTGATTCACAGGTCAATCATATTCATATTTATCTTCCAACCAAATCAGAGTCCCTTTGTTTCCCCCTCTAAATCAGAGTCCCTTTGTTTCCCCCTCTCGCTTTCCACTCTTTGCTCCTTCCATGGCTTCCGATCTCGAAGCGAAAGCCAAAGAGGCCTTCTTGGAAGACCACTATGAACTCGCCGCGGAACTCCTCACTCGTGCCATTGATCTCGATCCAAACAAAGCCGAACTCTATGCCGACCGTGCTCAGGCCAACATCAAACTCAACAACTTCACTGGTAACCTCTTATCCTCTGACTTGGTCCTGCTTTTGTTCTATTTTAAAAATTGTGTTTTTTTCAATACCCTTCTGATTGTTTTGTATGAGTAATCAACGTTCTGTTAGGAACTGAAATTGTGTTCGATTGGGTTCGCTGGTACCCTCTTATCCTCTGACTTAGTCGTGCGTTTTGTAATATTTTGAAAAGTTTGTGTTTTTTGAATACCCTTTTACCGGTTTTGTATGAGTAATCAACTTTCTGTCAGGAACTGAAACTGTGTTCAATTGGGTTCACTGATACCTCACTCTGACAATTTTCACGCTATTGATATGTTTTGAAAAGGTTGTGTTTTTCGAAGACCCTTTTCCTTGTTTTGTATGAATAATCAACTTTCTGTTAGGAGCTGAAACTCTGTCAATTGGGTCATCTATTCAGAGGACAGTAGTACGTAATTCTAACCAAGATGGGATTTTTATTTACTTTTTATTGTGGGAAATCTCCTGGTAGATTTGTATTTGTATGTTTAGTTGATATGTCTTCAATTTTCTTTAATCCCCCTTCAGTTCCACAGTTGATATGTATTTGTATTATGGTAGCTAAGTTTGGTTCTCTCTTTTACAAACTCACCCTTCTCTAACACGCCTTCTCAAGTGAGACCTATTTGGGAAAGCATGGACAATGCATGACTCGCTTTACCTTGTGCTGAAATTCAATTTAATTAGCGTGTATACCCATGCATTGCCAGAGGTGATTAGTAGAGTTTTGAACATTTAAATACAGTAGAATGTATGGTATCAGAATGCTACCAGTAATATGTCACAGCATTTTATCATAGATATGAATCAGAAAACTCTAGTATTTGTTTGCGAAAATGAAATAAAATGATGTTTAAAATCAAACTAACAAGTAAATGATCTAATTCCAAAATTACATGGTCAGTAATATATATTGTAACATCTGGAAATCTCTTGTTCAAAGCAAAGTAGTCAATCCCGGATAGCAACTCATAGCGACCAATCCCAAAAACACTAGCTGGATTGCAGGTAGAGAGATTGTCCGTTACATCAAAGATCAAATAATAAAATGCACAAAATTAAAGACATAATCATAATTAATGATCAAAATTTGTTGTCACTAACATTCAAATCCAATATAATTCGTTAGTTTTAGACTTTTGGTCTCTAAGGTGGTGGTTGTGGTTGAGATGATGCCATGGCCACTGTGGTTTCAGTCAAATATAGTGGAGGTAGGGCGAAAGTTTCGGTATTCCAGAGGAAGTAAGCAACAGAGAGTGGAAACCACTGGAACAGGCTGGAAACGTGCTGTGGCAGAGAGGGAATGGGTGAGAGAGGGAAAGCTCGTGGGTGTGGAACAGAGGGTGAAAAGGGTTGAGAGACACAAGTATTCACCCTAATATTCTAATTCTGTGAGGGGTGGGGTTGAAATTGCAAAAACCCAAAATAATGAGACGGAATGGCTAAACAGCAGGGTAAAATTGGGTTTCACGAGCGATTCAATGCATCGACCACAATGGGCCGTGAAAAAGGCCGCGGTTTGGTGCAACCCAAAACCGTTCGTGGCAATCAAGTGTATTAGATAAAATATTGTGTTAGGATAACAGACATCTGTATTTGTTGAATCTCTTTATTTGGGTTTTGAAACATGATTCCTTCCTTATTCATTCCCTCTTTCCCCTCTAGTTACGCATGCATGTGTACTTTTGATTTTATTTTGGGGTATATATTCATGGTTAACGACAGACATGAAATTGTAATGGTTTGCTAATTTTGGAAACTAAATTTCACGCTCTTTGTCTAGAGGCTGTGGCTGATGCAAACAAGGCAATTGAGTTGAATCCTTCTCTGTCGAAAGCATATCTGCGCAAAGGGTAAGTACAACACCACATTGTCTTCTTTCCCTTTCTTGTTCTTACCTATTTTATCACTACATAAGTTGAATTCTTTCGTTGTATATTATCATCAAATGCTGTCTTCTCTGGATGTTGTCAAAATGGCCACATCAGCAGCCTAGGCATTGAGGCAGGGAGGAAATGATCCTCTCGGTCCTAGTTGGCCTGAGATGGGATGGGATGCATGATGCAGCGATGTGGCTGATTCAGCTGCATCATGCAAAATCAGAAGTCTTACCCAACTAACCTCACTTTAAACACTCAATAGACAATGGGCATCTAATCTGTTCTTTGCCAATGTTTGTGTCACCATCTCTTCTCTATTTTATTTGAT
The DNA here is from genome assembly GCA_030762895.1 of Sophora flavescens. NCBI lineage: Eukaryota > Viridiplantae > Streptophyta > Magnoliopsida > Fabales > Fabaceae > Sophora > Sophora flavescens. The sequence continues at coordinate 109,241,009 of CM061063.1, forward strand.
ATTAGCATTGTGTTGCCTTCATGTCTTGAACTTGCATTTGGTTGGATGTGAACATATATATCATGCTTATGGTTTTTTTAAAGCTTACTTTATGTTTTTAATGCATTGTCATGAATTAATTTGCATTGAAAGTTGAAATATTAGTTTGGTCAATTTGGTGATGATTTGTTGTGTGAAGAATTATAATTTCTTAAATATCTGCATCACTTCAATGATATGGCTACATCACTTTGCTACATGGGGGTGGCTGCCTCAACCTGCTTTTTACCTCATGGCAACACTCCCTCCTTTTCTACTATTTCCACCAGACCACCACGTGAACACAGTTATCAACATTACTGGCCTATAACCATAAATGTTGCCAATTCCGTTCCTTCTTTTTGACTGGGCCAATTCCATTCCTTTTCATATTGTTAGGGTTCTAGGGAGAGAAAACAACACACAACTAGAGAATATAGCAGAAAACAGATCAAATAGACAGAATCTAGGAAATAGAGATAGAGAAATGTGTATCTGTCATTGAAAAATGGTTGAACAAGGCGAATGCTCCTTCACAAGGGTTCCCCTTCACAACTAAGTTACAAGAGTCGGTTCAATTTATAGGATTATGAATCTTCTGTACAACATACCCTCCTATTTAACTGCCACTTTAGCTGTCTAACCGCTTGCTAACTCATTTACAACCTTTCCAACTACCTCAACTGTCTAACTGTTTTTTCCATTTGTTCCTTTACATGTACACCTTCCATACCCTCTACTCTTTGGTAAGCTGAGGTCTAACACATAGTGGAATTGAAAAATACAATAATAGTTTCTGAGCTGGCGCCTGGCATTTAACTTAAACTTATTGTAAACTGATTTAGATTGATTCTGGCACATCGTATTTTATGTGAAGGTTGAATTGTTAACAAGGATATTTGTGGCTAAACTTGACAGATTTATCGTGCAGTGCTATTGATTGCATCATATGTCATATTCTCATATGATATGCATTCTATTTAATATTCTTTAGGTCTTTCGTTTTGGTCAACTGTGCTGTAGTTATTAAATTTCTTGATTTAATGGTTGATTTCTTATTTGGGTTGCAGTACTGCATGCATGAAGCTTGAGGAATATCAGACAGCTAAGGCTGCTTTGGAGACGGGTGCTTCATTGACTCCAGGGGAATCAAGATTTGCTAATTTGATCAATGAATGCAATGAACTTATTGCAGGTATACTATTTACTTTGTGGTAAATTGCTTTTCATTTGGTGAAAATGGAATGCATATATATTTTCGTTTGCTTACTTTTGGCATTTTAGGTTTTGTTTGAATTATAAGTGACTGATGATTGTGTCTTGACTGTTGAAAGGGAAAATGTAGATATATATGTCATATTTGGCTAGGAAACTGACATTTGCTTGATGGACATATGTTGAACAGAAGAATCTTATACCATACCTATACAGGAAAAGACCACAACACCGGTTGTACCTACCAAAGATGTCCAGCCAGAGAATGATCTCCCAGAGCAGCTAACAGTGGCAGTGGCTAAACCTAAATATAGGTTAGTGGCTTAGTGCAGCTTTCTGGTTTTTTATGTCCTTTGCTTGCTGCTGCTGATGTATTTATTGTACATATCTTTTGGTGTTGTTATAATTCTTTAAGAGTTTTTAGAGAATGTTTCATCAGCTTTTCAAATTTTTTTACCATTCGTGAATGTAAGTTTCTGATTTGGAGAACTGCGAATTAGTCTGTTTCGAGTCTGTAATGTTCCTTGTATCATTGGTTAGTTGTTCCGTATGATGTTTTTGAATTACTATATGTGCACTGACAATTTCCTGTTGGAGGAAGATGCTAATCACTCAGGCATTGTTGATTATTTCTTTAAAAAAATATTTGCAGACATGAATTCTACCAGAAACCTGATGAGGTGGTTGTAACCATATTTGCAAAGGGCATTCGCAAGGAAAGCATTACTGTTGACTTTGGTGAACAAATAGTAATGACTCACATTATAATACTATTTAGTCAATGCTTCTTTTGCTTCTTTTTTTATTACACTTGCACACATCTTGCTCGAACTAGTTGATGGATCACGTTCTAAGATTACCTTTTTTTTAAAATATTTTTGTAGCTAAGTGTTAGTATTAATGTCCCCGGAGAAGATGTATATGCTTTTCAACCTCGCTTATTTGGAAAGGTATGAATTTGGAATAATTCTACATTATTACATCTAGGTTTTATTCGTTTTTTCCTTTGTTGGTCTTCAGCCTATATATTGGCAAATTCACATTTAACCTCTGACATATGATTTATCCTAGCTTTGTTCTTGGATTAAATAATTTTTTGATCCCTGTAAATATAACAATTTTTGAGTTTAGTTCCTATTTAAATTTTATTTGTTTTTGGTCCCTCATTTTACAAAAGTTTGTGTGCTTTTAGTTCCTGGCGAGGGACTAAAAGCACACCATTTTTGGTTTTTTTTGGGACTTAAAATGAATAAATTTAAATAGGGACTAAGCCCAAAAATTGTAATTAGTGGGACGAAAAACTTATTTAAACTTTTTTTCTTATATCATGTTAATCTTCAGTTTTCTTCAATCAGATCATACCTTCCAGATGCCGGTATGAAGTTTTGTCCACAAAAATTGAAATTCGCCTAACGAAAGCAGAACCTATTCACTGGACGTCACTAGAATTCACTAGAGAAATTGCAGTTCTACAGAGGGTTACTGTTTCTTCAGGTAACTTCAGATTTTTCAGGATTCTTCATCAGTTGTTTTCCCTCCTCCTTCCTCCTTGGTGACTTCTGAAAAATTGTTTCCTTTTTCTTTGTGGTGTGACGTGAGTGTTTTTATTGAGATGTATCAGGGTAAACTTTTATGTGTGTGTGTGAGTGTATTATGTTTTGATTTGTATTTATTTTATGCTACTATTCTGTGCTTGCTCCACTTGCCCTTTCTGGTTTTCCAACTGATTTCTTTATTTTTTGAAGACCTGAATGCTGTGATTACTCTTATTAATTTGAAAATGTTTTTTACAACAGGTTCAATGCCCTATAGATATTCCAATTCTGTTTTATGTCTAGTGAAGCTGGAGCTATTATATTAATACTTGGTGAAACTTCAATATGGCAAGGAGTAGTGAAAGCATTTAATAGGCATCCTATAGTTTTTTGAGTTGTTAGTGCTTTCTATATTGACATTAGTCCAAGGTCCTTGATTATGGGATGGGGATGTGAAATGAGTTATGTTTGCTGACAGGCCTGGTTACTGGCATTTGGATTAAAATTTTGTCTAAACCTTAATTTTTATCATGATTGTTATGCTGATATGCTATATTATTCCTTACCATGAATTTTGCAGCTACTGGAAGTCAAAGACCTTACCCATCTTCAAAACCAACAAGAGATTGGGATAAGATTGAAGCTCAAGTTAAGAAAGAGGTTTGTCTGCCACCAATGTAAAATATGTTCCTATTATTATTATTATTATTATTTTATTTTTGTATTTTAGTGCACTTCTTGATTCAAACATCCTTCATTTCAGGAGAAGGAAGAAAAGCTTGATGGCGATGCTGCGCTGAACAAATTTTTCCGGGAAATATATCAAGATGCAGATGAGGATACTAGAAGAGCAATGAGAAAGTCATTTGTAAGTTAAAAATTTTGTCTTTGTTCCTGGTTATATAATATGAACGCCAATTTTTAAATCCTCCTTATTGGGCATCTTGTTCTGTCTTGAAAGTCATAGCTAATATGCTGAGATTGCCAGCAAAGTTTGTCAACACTCCTTATTGTTGTGTATATTGCATTTTGATGCATGCTCAATTTTGTTGCAGGTGGAGTCCAATGGAACAGTACTGTCAACAAATTGGAAAGAAGTGGGATCAAAGAAGGTACAGGGAAGTCCTCCTGAAGGCATGGAGTTGAAGAAATGGGAATATTAATCTATTTTCTGAATCAAAGTTATATGTATTGTGTGGCATTATGCTCTGAATGCTTGTTATTGATTAGCCAACTGCTGAACAAATAGATATGTAACTGTTTTAACTTTTTTGGTTTTCATGGGGTGCCTTCGTGGACCTGATCATTCATGCTAGTTATTTTGTGGTGAATGTAATGCAACTTTAGCCTTCCGTTTTAGTTTTCATTCTTTTAAGCCCTAGTTCTACTGATACAACTACTGAAGCAAGTTTCTGACTTGGTGAGGAATTCAAATAATATCTTATACAATCAAACTTATTGTAACTTTCAGCCACAAATGTGTTTTTTTTTTTTTTTTTATAAGCAAAATTATCTTGAATGAGAATACAAGAGGTATTCTAATCCATATATAAAAGGAACCAAAGGAGATCATGACTAATATAAATGGAATATTACTAAAAAGAAAGGTATGTATAATAAACTAATCAGACCTCGAAAACCATCCAAAGATACAAAGAAAACATCCCAAAAAAACCTCAGAACCCGAACTCATGAACAACAACCTATAAGAGCACTTGGAATAACACCTTTAAACATCATGCAGATATCAATCTCTGCAGCCCAAAAAAACACCACCAGCATAGCCTTAAAATGCGTCACCACCTTAACCACCAATCCAAAAGGCGAAAAATAAAAGGCACAAGCGATCATCATGTAGACCAGAGATCAGAAACATTCCAGCCCTTGCAAAAAAACATGCACTTCCCCAAGTAAAGTAGGAGCATATGCGTCTCATATAACCCAACAGCGGAGAAGCAGACCATTACCCATCCAGAACAAATGCAACTCAGAACCAAAGCCCGTCCAGCACAAATGCATCTTCCAGCAAGATTGAGAGAGCACCATTTTCTAAGCCAGAACACAACCACAAGCAAAAACCAACAGAAAAGCAGCACCGAAGGATAACAGCAGCAGAGGAAAAAAAACAGACATATACAGAGATCATTGTACTTGCTGTAACTAAATTGCAATTGGATTCAAGATTATAACATCAAAATAAATATTTGTCCGCTTTGAAATTAATTATTTTAATAATTGATTATATGTACAACGATTTTTTTTTATAGTTGAAAATCAATTTGAAGGTATTTTATTTTATTCGAATTATGTAAAAAGAAACACTTCTAGGTATTAATTATGAAGAGATATGGAAGAATTTCAAAATTTATTTGGTTAAAACCAAAATGACATTTATTTCTTATGAACATGAAATAACTACCATATCAATTTTATGCCTTTTTATATTTTGTAATTTTTCATATACTCATGTTAAACTATTAATGAACATAACAATTGTGAACTAGCACACATTGACATGCCAGCATTATACGATCCCTCATTTTCCTTTTGCCGTTTTGTTATGCTTTGGTATTGTTTCTTAACCCAAACCACTGCTTTCTTCTCGATGGTTGCTTGCTAGAACTAAATGATAGCATACAAGAGGTACTCTATTTAGGGGCTATCACCACCAGCCCATTCTTTCTAGTCCTTGTCAACATACTCAGAATGTAAGAAAGTGCTAAAAATCTGTTCAATTCTATGTATAATCTCAGAATACCCAGCCAGCAAAGTAAGCAATGGGAACTACCTTAGGCTTTGTCGGTGAGTCTTATTTAGGAGGGGAAGTAAGGGAAAATGAAGGTTTATAAGAACCTCTCCCTTGTTTGTGAGTGTAAAAAATTGGAGGGGAAGTTTTTGAGGATTTTATAAAACCCCAAAACCCCTCATCACCTCAATTTTTTGGTTTACCCCAATTTGGGGTTTTTTGGGGTTTACCCCGATTTTTAGAGAAAAAGGAATACTTTTTTTTTGCATTAGTATTACTTTTTTTTTTTGGAAGGTGTATTAATATTATTTAAAAAATATTAGTTATGTTAATTTTCTAAAATAAAGGTAAAATTGTAAAAGTATGTTATAAATCCTGCATTTACTTCCCCTCATATAATATGCACTCACAGACAAGGTGAGGGATAATACTCTCCTTCCCCTCCCCTCCCTCTCATTTCCTCCCCTTTGATCTCATCTCTTTCCTTTCCCTCCAAGCTCACAAACAAAGCCTTCGCGAATCAAACATTGTTAAGAATCATTTTATGCCAATGAAAAGGAGACAGGCTGCATCTAATTTAAAATGTTGTGTAACACAATCAAAGATGAAAGAGATTCAAGCTTTTTGAAAGATGAATTCTGAATGAACCCTTCCAATGACTAAAATATGGAAATATTGATATCAAAGAAAGATAAAACAACATCTTTTTCTTCCCCTTTACACTTTTCTGGTTGTTGAACTATCCTCATATGATTGACTTCCATTTTCATACACTTTTTTGCATGATGTCTAACTCAACTCTTAGGGTTTTACAATCTGATAATGCCTATGGATAAATTATAATTGCAAGCTGCAAATTTTTTAAAATCAAACCAGTACACAACCAACCCTGTTTTATCCTCCATCTCATAATATCATAATATAGAACCTCATGAACTATTTTTTGGTAAGATTACCTATTTGTCTAACACAGACATAAAAATCTCTTCAAAGCTGAATAAGTTATGTAACACCTTATTTCACATGTTGGTCAACATGAAGATAACAGTTTCCTGATACTCATTAGTGACAACCATCAGAAAGGCACAAACTAAACCAGTAAATATCAATGCAGGTTCATTCATGATTTACTTCTCCAATAAAGGTGCACATCCAAAGCAAGGGTGACAACAACGAACGCTTTTAATGGTTTAGCATGCAATCAGATTGATGTACCATAATCAATTAATCTTTTACCTTACATTATTATTAACTACATTGTTAAGTGTGGTGTAAGTTAGAAGCCTATATAGTGCTCATGTCTTCTAAAGCCTTGCTGGACACACACAGTTTTTTTTAGCAGAAATTCAAATAGGCAATGATGGTAAAGTCCAGAGCAGAAGCTAAGGATCCGAAAGGTAAAGAAGCTTTATAGAAACTATTTAAGGTGGATTAATGTAGGTCCTAGTTATGGTTTAGGGAAACCACTTGTTTCTGCTTGCTATTTCGTCGAGAAACTGTTCAGATTTATTTCTACTATAACATTGGCTTATTTTTATTATTTTAGTGTGAACATTTTTGCCTTGTTTGGTGCATTTCAAATTCTGTTCTTATTTTGTTTTGCTTTGACTTGTTGTATCTTCTCTTCAATGTTTAACCCAATTTCTTTCAAGTGAATTTAGGGTGTTATACATTAATATTTGTAGGATGACTAAAATTTCATTGAGTTTGATTGACTCAACAATCAAACAGCTTGTCCAGCCCCTGTCATATGCTTCATTTAAAAAGAAGCATAGGTAATGGAGTTTAAAGCTCAAAAAGTATTGGAGCAAACACCTGTCATATGTTTGATTTAAAAAACAAATGTAATGAAGTTCAAGCAGTGATTTTTCACTCTTGAAATTGTCAAAAGTTTCCCTATTTATACAGGAAAATGATGGCCATTTAACAAAAATGTAGAGCATTCTTACAATTGAGATGGAAACCAATACAGTGAAAACAATGAGAGAGAATAAAGCGTAGAAATAAAAGTGATAAAGAAAAATTCATGTTGCTAAACTGTTTTTCTCTTATCCTTTATAATAAATATAGCAATGGTAACTACAATCCAACTTGAATACATACACTTTTATAGCATTCAGCCAGGTAATAGATCCTAATAACCATACTCTCAAACCCCTTGGGTGAAAGCATTATCCTTAGACTAGAAAAAACAATTAATTATGTATTCCTCCAAAAGGAAGAAGGCTTTCCTTATAAGTAACTATCCCACACCATGAATACTCTATTTTAACTTTAACACCAAGCTCCTCGATCGTCTGTCTACTTAAATCAAACCAGGCCACTTCATAATCATCTCTTAGGTAGAACAAATCGCCCTTCTTCCCCAATTCAATAGGATACGCAACACAAGGTATAGGTCCAATAGTAAAGAGTTTAGTCCATGATTCCTTCGCACCAATTTCACCCAAAATGAATATGTCAAAACAAGTACCACCTGCATTATTTGTAACCATAGCAATGGAATTGTTCCACGCCATCAAGAATCCAGGCAGGGGTGCATTTAAGGGTGTTGTATGGAAAACCTCATCACTCAAGTTAAATGACACCAGCCCCCATTCTTCTTGACCTGATTGTTTAAACTGACCCCACCAATGGCACGCCTCATTCAAGTAGATGTTACAATTACAACCATTTTGTGCAGGCATTTCAACATCAAGTTTCCTCCAAGAGTTACTTTTTAGGCTATATATCTGCCATGAAGGCATTGGAACACATGGATAATCCTCAACAATATCATCCCAATAGCTATTTACATAAAAAACAAAATGCCGAATCAACTTATAGTCATCTGTCACATGGTCATATCCAAATCCATTAAGTTCAACTAGAATATCTACACCAAGGGGACAATCAACAGAGCCAGGAGGAATGACCTTGAATTCCTTCGTAGATGGGTTCCACAATACTACTTTTAAATCAATCTCTGGGGCATGGCCACAACCATGACCTTGACAGAGACAAACTATGCCATTAACAACAGAACCCGAAATACGAATATTCATGTCATCCTCTTTTAATGGAGTTGGCCAATCTAACTTGACCCTATTCTCAAAGGTCTCACCAGAAAGCAAAAAAAGGCTATAATGTTGGATATTAGGTATTGAATCCTTTAGGAGGAGGCATGCATTATCATTATTGTCATCTTTAGAGAGGAAATTGTTGCGGTACATGCTCATGAATTGAGGGTTGTCAAATAAATTACCCCAGGATTTGTGTAAACAACTAAATCGCTTCAAAGATTTCACAGGCAATTTGGATAGAATATCGAAGATAAGATCGTCAGGTATATTGTTGCTAACCTTCTCTTTCGTGGGTGCCATTGATTTCTTCAACTTTGACTGCAAAGGAAGGAGAGGTGCAGAGTCTCTGTAATGTGACTGACCTCGTGGTTTAGGAATAAGGATGTATTGAAAAACAATGATAACCCGAGTTATTTAATGCAAGTTTCTTAAATCCAAAATATTGTGTTATTAAAATATTTGGATTTCTTTCTACTTATGTAGATTTTTATTTGTATATATTTTTATAAGTTGAGCTATTTAAAGCAAGTTTCTTAAATCCAAATTAATTGTGGTATTAAAATATTTGGATTTCTTTCTACTTCTATAGATTTTTATTTGTATATTTGTTAACTGGATTTTTGTTTCTTGACCAATAACATTTAAAAAGATTTAGAACCCGTTTGTTACGGATTAAAAAATTGATTTTTGACATTCAATAATTTAGAGATTATCTTTTATAAATTTAAAAAATAAATAAATTGAATCTGTGTTTTTTATTAGTTTACAATCATAAAAATCTTTTTTTAAAGGTAGTTAGTGTTTTTTTAAAAGCTAATGAAAGTAGCTTTTTATTTTAACCATAAAAATGTTAATTTTTTTAAAACTTATTTTTAAGAAAAACTTAAACAAACATAATCCAACACATTAAAAATGAATTTTGCATTATCTAACCATCACCGCCGACCTGAGGAATGACCTCACAGTTATGCTTGTAGGGTATGGGTCAAAGACCACAAAAGAGATTTATTTTGCATTTCTTTTTTTATCTTATCTTTTAAATGTAATGCTTAATTATCGACATATTTTCATTTTTGTATACCATGTTTCATAATTCGTCTTTTCTTGGAGTCTTTTTTTAAATAAGCCTATTTTTAAAATTATTTTCCAGTATACCCCTTTTTCCAATTATGTACTAAAATACCATACTTTTTTTTTAGGTGAGAAGTCACTTTTTGAATCAACGACTTCTCACCATTTTTTTTTATTGAGAAGTCGCCTTTTAAAATGGCGACTTCTCTTCTTACTTTTTTTTTTTCGTTTTAAAATTTTTAATAAAAAAGTGTTTAATTAATTTTTTAGTTTAATTAATTAGGTTAGTTTAGTTAATTATTGTGTTAATTAGGACATTAAAAGGTTAAATTTTATACTTTTGAATTTAAGTATCAATAAAAAACATTAATTAAAAAAATTAAACATTACTTAATCTTATAGTTTTAATTTTTTAAATTAATTTAATTAATTAGGTTAGTGTAGTTAATTGGTGTTTTAATTTTGAGTTTTAGAAATAAAATATATAATTAAAAACATAGAGCATAAATTAAATACATTATTCAAAACCATAAATTATCCTAACCCCATAAATACAGAAACCTACCCCCCAAGGTGGTGTCTAGTTCGACAACGTGGTCGGCGTCTGATACTAGGGATGGCAATGGATAGGGTCTGGGTAGAGTATTATAGTACCCGTCCCCATACCCGCGTTTGAAAAAATAACCTGTACCCGGACCCGTACCTTCGTGGGTAGCAACTTTAGTATCCTTACCCGTATCCTCTGGGTACTTAGGTACCCGTACCCGCACCCGTTACCCGCGCTTTAATCTTGAAAAAACAATAAATAACAAAAATTAAGATGCAACTAGGTTTTGAAAGTTAAGAATCTTTAGATTAATTTTGGTTTAAAAATTTGTATTATAATTAAAATTATATATATTAGTAATATAAATAAATATATATATATATATATATATATATATATATATATATATATATATATATATATATATATATATATATAAGTGCGGGTGTGGGGTGGGCACCAAAGTACCCGTACCCCGGACCCTTACCAATTATGTGGGTAATTATCCTACCCATTGTGGGTAATTTTTGCGGGTACCCAATGTATAGGGTGCAAATTGCCATCCCTATCTGATACGTGGTGGAAGTTGTCTGCGTTCCGGGACAACTTCATGATCATCGTCACCAGCGGTTGGCTCGTCTTGCTGCACAGGGTCATTTTGGTTTAAGTTTGATGCTGGCAGCGATGAGTTATAGAATTGTTCGCCGGTATACGGCATCGAAGAACTTCCAAAGCCACTCATGTGGGGGAATGCCGGCTCGCCAAAGGAGTACATGCTGTCTATGTATCTTTGTCCCGACGCTGGTGTACTGAGGTCTGCACCGAATAAATTGATGACAAATTCGTCGTCACTAGAGGTGTAGAAGAGACGACAATTGCCGGTCCATTGGGGAGGAGGTTCTTGGTCTGGGATAGTGTTAACAAACGCTTCAGTTGGAGGTTGTTGGACTTCAAACTGCATTGTGCCGTCATCCATGGGGCTTGGTTGTCGTGGTGTTGCTTGCCTTGCATGTCTAAATTAAATCTAAATTAACTACACTAACCTAATTAATTAACTTAATTTAAAAAAATTAAAACTAAAAGATTAAGTAATGTTTAATTTTTTTAATTAATGTTTTTTATTGATACTTAAATTCAAAAGTAGAAAAATTAACCTCTTAATGTCCTAATTAACACAATAATTAACTAAACTAACCTAATTAATTAAACTAAAAATGAATTGCAGACAGACTTGCCACCATAGTGCCTAACATCATTTCTACTGAGCAGAGAGGTTTTTTCAGAGGTAGGAGCATTGCAGACTGTGTGTTCATTGCCTCGGAAGCAGTTAATATGTTGGACAACAAACAATTTGGTGGCAACTTGGCTCTAAAGTTTGACATAAAGAAGGCCTTTGATACTTTGGATTGGGGATTTCTCTTGAAAGTCCTCTCCTCTTTTGGTTTTGCTAATCAGTTTTGTTGCTGGATCAGTTCCATTCTGCATTCTGCCCACCTATCTATCTCAATCAATGGGAACTCAGTTGGTTTCTTTTCTTGCAAAAGAGGAGTAAGGCAAGGAGATCCTCTATCTCCACTTCTCTTTTGCCTTGCTGCTGATGTCCTCAGTAGAGGAATAGCCAGGCTCCTGGAATCTGGCAGGCTGCAGCATATGTCCAGTCCAAGAGGTTTTGCTACTCCCAGCCATATCCTTTATGCAGATGACATTATGGTTTTCTGCAAAGGATCAAAATCAAATTTTAGAAATCTTATGCAGCTATTTGAAGATTATGGGCACGGTTCTGGTCATATTCTCAACCTTGACAAGTGCAAGTTTTATGCGGGTTCAATGTCTCATAGAAGAGTTGCAGATTTAAGCTCCCTTCTTGGCTTCTCGACTGGCTCTCTTCCCTTCAGCTATCTTGGTGTTCCCACCAAAACCTGCTTTTCTTCAGCCTATTGTGGATATAATTAAGTGTAAACTTTCCTCTTGGAAAGGCTCTCTCCTCACTGTGATGGGTAGAGTGCAGCTAGTCAACTCTGTGGTCCAAGGCATGCTTGCTTATAGTTTTCATGTTTACATGTGGCCAATTTCCTTGTTAAACCAATTGGACACCTGGATCCGCAATTTCATTTGGTCTGGAGATATTCATAAAAGGAAGTTCATCACAGTTGCTTGGAACTCTGTCTGCTCCCCCACAGTGGATGGTGGTCTTGGGCTTAAATCCATTAGGGATATCAATGAAGCAACTATCCTAAAACTTTGTTGGAACATGCTCTCCTCTTCAGAGCAGTGGGCTCGATTTCTCAAAGCAAGGTTCCTAAGGAACTCTAAGCCTATTTCTCATCATGTTAACTCCTCCCTTTGGCCTGCTATAAGAAAATGGTATAGTGTTGCCCTTGACAATTCCTCCTGGATAATTGGGGATGGCCAATCTGTGAACTTTTGGAAAGATAAGTGGTTGGAGGAACCTTTGGTTCGTCTCATGAATATCCCGGATGATTGGCAGCTTTCTTTGTCAACAACAGTCAAAGATTTTTTGGTTAACAGACACTGGATCATTCCAGCCTGCTTGTAGTCTCACTTCCCAAGCGTGATTGCCAGAATTCAGCAAGTGCACATTCCTTTGAGGCCTGGCAAAGACAGACTTGTGTGGGATAACTCAACTTTTGGAGTGCTCTCATTCAAAGAGGCTAATCAGTTCCTAAAACCTACTAATAATTCCGCACCTTGGTTTAAACAGCTTTGGTCTAAGGCCATTCCTCCCTCAAGGTCATTCTTGGTTTGGAGAATATTTCATCATAAGATGCCAACTGATGACAATCTCAAAAAGAGAGGGAGGATTTTTGCTTCAATGTGCAGTCTATGTTGCCAAGTTGAGGAGTCTGCCTCTCACCTTTTTCTGTCCTGTAAGTATGCCTTGGCATTGTGGATTTGGCTAAGTTCTAAACTGTCTTTCCAGATAGATCATTCTTCTTTGCAATCCCTTTTTGCCATCAAGAAAGGGTTGAGTTCTCAATTGAAGGAGGTGATCCTTGCTTCTATTATCAATGTGATCTGGGTGGTTTGGACTGCTAGAAACAGATGTAGGTTCAACAATATAACCCTAACTCTTCAGTCTGCTAAGATTATGGTTGCTGCTGCTGTATCTTATTCGGGCAAGCTCTCCAGAGGTACAATGTACAATACAATGGAGGAGTTCACAATCCTGAAGGAATTCAACATTGTTGGGCACCCAACCAAAGCCCTAAAAACTAAGGAGGTGATCTGGATCCCCCCCCCCCCCCCCCCCCGGATCAATTGGACGAAGTGTAACATAGATGGGGCAGCTCATGGTTGCCCAGGGCCCTCAGCATGTGGAGGCATTTTTAGAGGTTTCAATGTTGCAGCCCTTGCCTGCTTCTCTTGTCATTTAGGTGTCTCCACCTCCTTTTCTGCTGAACTTTATGCTGCTATGCACGCCATTGAAATTGCATCCAGTAGAGGGTGGGTAAATCTGTGGATTGAAACAGATTCTGCCCTTGTGGTGAGGGCCTTCAATCATGGGGATCTTGTCCCTTGGAGGCTACAAACACGATGGAAGAATTGCTTGGAGACTGCTACAGGTTTCAACCTTCAGGTCTCTCATATATTTAGGGAGGGGAACTCCTGTGCGGATAAATTGGCTAATCATGGTATTCATCACCCGGGGTTCCATTGGTGGGACACAATTCCCTCCTTTGTTAGTGAGGATTTTATTTGTAACAGGCAGGGTTTGCCCTTTTACAGATTTTCCTGAGTTTATTTTTTCTTCCATGGGTTTTGGTTTTTTGTCCCCCTATGATCTTGTTCTTTTTGATTTTTTGATTTCAATAATAGCGTAGGGTGCTGCATATGATTGTTGGATTTAGTGGTGCCAACCTAGTTGGGATGACCCTTTCCATTGTGATGCTCTTGCATGCTACTTATATAAAAAAATAAACTAAAAATTAATTAAACATTTTTTTGTTACAAATTTTAAAACGGAAAAAAAAGTAAGAAGGAAGTCGCCATTTGAAAATTAAAGGCGACTTCTCAATAAAGAAAAAAAAAATACAATGGTGAGAAGTCGTTGATTCAAAAAGCGACTTCTCACCTAAAAAAAAGGTAAGGCATTTTGGTACATAATTGGGAAAGGGGTTGGGGGTATACTGGAAAATAATTTTGAAAATAGGTTTATTTAAAAAAAATCCTTTTCTTGTGAATATCTTTTTAATTTATCTTTTTACTTCCAATATCATACCAAACTCGTATTACTGCAAGTTGTGTAGGATTTGGCAATGGATCCCTAATATGTCGTCATTATCAAATCATTCATTGTTGTTACACGAGGTGCCAATACCATTAGTAACGGTCCTACGTGGATAAACTATTAATAAAATTTGTTGAAATCATCAAATAAATTGATTAAGCTTGGATGGTACAGACGATGTGGACGATCGAAACTTAATTACCAGTTTATATCAATTCTTGTACATAGGAAATAACTTGTCATTAATACTTAGAGAATAGTTTATCGGTAATCTCCTTGATTGTATTTACTACTAAGTGTTTACAAATATCAATGTATGCTTGACTCAAGCAATTCGATCAATAAAAAATAGACTAAACCCCCAATTTGGTCCCTGAGAAAAACACTCGGGTCTGAAATAGTCCCTATAAAAAAAAAACTATCCATTTAGTCCTTAAGAATGTGTTTACCTATACAATTCTCTTTCTTTTCTTTTCTCTCCTTTTTTGTTATCAGCCAAAAAGGTAAAAAAAAAAAGGAGAGGATCATCATTGTCAGTACTAAAGAAGGACAAAAAAATGAAGGCTAAGCAGATGGAGGTGGTGGAGGAGGATTCTAAGTTTGACTCTTCCTGAAATCCATAAGAAATTCAAGCATTTTATTCACAACCTCTAAGGTTGGAGCCATTGAGGTTTGAACCTGCTGATGAACATCCTCCTTGATCTTCTCAGCTATCTTGTCAACCTTTTCATCCACCAATTTGCCAACCCTTTCATCAACCAGCTTTCCAAGAACTTCTTCAATATTTGATGGTAGAGTCTGATGCTTTGAGCTTTCTGCAGATTATTGAAAAGTGCTCAGAGTTCTTGACCGATCTTCAAGGTGCATTACAACTATTGCTAGAGGTTGAGAATATTGTCTTTCTGATGAGCTCTGTTGGTGATAGGATTCAACAATGTCTTCCAAAATATCAGCAATGACAATTTTTCCATTTGCTTCAGCATCAAGGTCATCTGAGATAGGCTTTGGAGTAGATTTGGGTTTTACTATGATTTCCTTTGCCCATCTAACAGGGTAGACAAATTCCACATTTCTGTTGTTGATAGGAAGTCCCCAAAGGTCTTTATATATCATGTACCTAAAGTGTGAGAGTCCACACTTTCCTCTGACCTTGGGAATATCTTCCTTTTCTTCATCAGACAATCCAGAGGAAAATGCCTCTTTAGTGCAGTGAATTAAGTGTGACTTCCAAAAATCAGCAGCTTTGTGCTCATCGATTAACTCAATAGATTCCTTATTTAGAAGGAAATCCATCATTGAGTAATCAAAAGTTTCTTGATCAAGGTCAAGCAATGCTGACTCAGCTTCGGGCATCACACCCTTGAACCTTCTGTTCTTCAAGTCCTTGTCCTTGTTAAGATCCATCATTGGCAATCTCGGACAGATTCTGTAAGGCTTGATTCCAATCCTGGTTGCTTCCTTATGCCTAAGCCAGGATGGAGGAACAAAATTTACAGCTCTATCAGCTCTGAGTTGGCTGAACTCACATTTCAGCATATCATAGCAGAGTTGATCAATGAACAAATCAGCAGCCCTCCCATAGATTCTGGGATGCTCAAAGGACATCCATTTTGTGTCCCTTGGCATGATCATGGGGATATGCTTAGATGATCTAGCTCTCTTCTCAGGAATAGTAGGAAGATTCTTCCTCTTGGGGTCAGTCTCCCAGACGGGTATAATGTGTCTCTCAACTCCATCAGTAATTGGTATGAATGGAGGAGTTTTGACAAGTTTTGGGTAAATTTTCTTGGGGGAGAATTTGGCTAGAGGTAGGTGGGTGACTAAAGGCCCTAAATTATTGTGCATTTGAGAAGGCACGATTTTGATTAATTGACACTCTGGGTGAGGTAGGTAGAGAGGTTCAACAGATTGGCTAACTTCTTCCTCATATTCAGGTAGAGGATACCATCTGTTTAGGATGTGTTCTGGTTCAGATTGGTGAGAGTGAAACAGAATTTTCCATTCTATTTTTACTTTGGCCCAGTCCTCAGATTTGCCATTGTAAAGGACGGAAGTTGGAATAAGGGGAGGAAATAGGGTTCTTAGAGGTTTTTGGAAAGGTGAATGATAAGCGTGCGAGCGCACGTGCGATCCGGCAAGTGTACCGGATTGTCGCCAAGTAATAAAAGATATCGATCCCACAGAGACCGTGATCTCAAATCGCAACCAATTGTCAAATTAGTAAATCTGGACTGTATAAAAAGGATTTGTATTTTGAAAAGGTTTTGAATTTGAATTAAGAGATAAATAAAACAGAAAACAAATCTATTTGTGGTTTTTGGATCTAAATGGATTCCTAGGGATTTGGGTTACCTACGAGGCTGTTTATGTTACTAATCCGATTTACCCTTGTTAATTATCGAAATTGCCTTGAAGGCGAGTTTATTCTCTAATAGTTTAAGCTCCCTCTCGGGTTACAAAAACCGTGCCCAATTGAACCAACCCCTACTCTCGTGGTAGTCGAATTCAGATTGGACCCTTTGCGTTTCGTGGCAACTCGTTGATCCTCGAAGGACGACTTCTAACTCTCGTGATTTCAGTCCTAAGTCTGACTCTATAGATCCGACACCTAAGTTCACCGCTAGGTTCCTCCTTAGAATGCCTATGACACGCAAACAAGTGGCCACCGAATTTACGGGTGATTCAAACACTAGAAATCAGATCTAAAACAAAATCGAAATTAACAAAGATATTACATCAAATTAACAACATAAATCAGATCTCGGGCATGGCCCCAATCCCTAGAAACTAAGCTACTACTCAAGCCTTGTCATGGTGACGACAAGCTTGATTACAAATAACATGAAAGCAGAAAATCAGAGAAGAAGAGGAAGGAGAAGAGAGATCCTAAATTATAGCCTAAGTGGTAGCAGCCAAGTCTTCTCCTGCCTCTGCCTGGGTCCTTATTTATAGATTTGGGAAGTTTGAATTCCAATCTAACTCAAATTCTGATCCAATTCAGTTGCTTCAGGTCCAAGTAATGCGCATCACAGCCGTGATGGCCATCACGGCCAGGCCGTGACGGCTTCTGCCTTGGGCACTTCTATAGATTTCAGATTCTCGCGAGGCGAGTGGATTCTCGCATCGCGAAACTTCAAGTTCTTTCCTGTAATAGGAATCACGGCTAGGCCGTGACAGATTCTGACTTGTGGGGGTGAAAGGTCACGGTCGTGATGGTCATCACGGCTAGGCTGTGACCAGTTCTGACTTCAGTCTTTCTTCCTTTTCAGTTTTGCTCGATCATGACCGTGATGGGCATCACAGCTAGGCCGTGATGGGCTCTGTTTGGCTCATTTTCTTCACTTTTCAAGCTCCTTATTCATCCAAACTCTATCATGGTTGATCCTGAGCATTTTACCCTTGATTTCTACAAAACAACACCACACAAACCGCCTTACCCGTTCCAAGGGAAAATTAACAAAAATCAAATTAAATATGCCTAAACTACATGAAAATGCATGCAAAATGATAAACAAAGATGAGGTGAAATCACACTCATCAGTGAACCAGGGGAAATGCCTTCATCTGGTTGATTTAACCAGGGATCATCGGCTTGTGAAGTGGTTGTTTGTATTGGTTGGGGTGAGAGAGGTGTGGGAATATATACGTCATTTGGAGAGGGGACAGGTATATCATCTATCCTAGCTTCTAAACTAGATACAAGGTCATCTACTGCTAATTGAACAGGATCATTAGCAGAGATAGTTACCTTAGGAGTTTTAGTCGACCTAGTTTTTCTTGCGGGTTGTATCCTTGGTTTTGTTGGTACAGTTGAAGGATCAGGCACAACGGCTTCAACAGCAGTAGCAAAGGTCTTCTGCTTTTTTAGGATATAACTGATAGGAATGCTATCCTCATCAGCTTCCTCATCTTCATTATGAGAGAGGATAATTTTCCTTGGCCTCTTTGAAGCAGGGGCATCAGAAGGCTCCCTAATAGCAATCCCACTTGCTGGTCTTTTGCGGGCAGGCTTTCTTGTAGCAGTTGTCTTTTACCTGGTTACCCTTCTAACCCTTAGGACTTCAGCATTATTCTGTTCAATCATCTCTTCTTTAGCCACCATTAATTCCTCAGTCTTAGCCATTGCAGCAGCAACATACGTACTGAGGTTCATGTTGGCTATGTTCATTTTTCCATAGTCTGCAGCAGACATTGGTTTATCAGTCAGTAACCTTGTTTACTCCTCAGGAGTCTTAGCAGCAAGAAGCTCATATACTCCTTGAGCCTTGAAAATCTTTGAGAGAAGATGGCAGAAAGGAAGTGTAGAGAGTCTTTTCTTGTTCATCACTGTATCTCTGAATCTTCCATAAAGGATTCTTGGAAGATTGTTCTTGTCTCTGTGAGAAGATGGCAGAGACAACTTGTGAAGAGATGAAAGGTTGTCCTTTGATCCAACCTTGTGAAGCACCACTTTGTTGAGAAGCCGGTGAAGGATACGAACGATATCCTTCATTTCAACAGCCTTCCATGAGTGAGTCCTGACTGTGTCCTCCTTCATGAGACAGACTTCAATAGTCTCAGCCGCCCAAGTCTTCTTCCCAAGACTCAGTGAAAACTAGTCCTTCCTGAGCACATAAGATTGCTTCAGCAATAGTCTTCTCCAAGACTGTAATCTTCCTTCTTAATACGGTTGAGTAGAAGTTAGTTTCTGTCAGTTGGATGTTTCTCCAAAAATCCCTGACAAGATTTGGGAAAACCGAGACTTTCTTCTCGAAGAGTCCTTCCCAGCCAGCTGCATTGACATATTTGCTCATGTCAAGATTGTAGTCTTTTAGCACATTAAGGCTGAAATGATGCTCTATAGCTAAGTTGAGTTTGTCCACGTTGAAGGTTGAAGATGCCATTGTAGATGATCAAAGAGCTTAGGGTTTGGAGAGCGGAGAGAGGTAAAGAGAGAGATAGCTCGAGAGATTATGAAAGTGTAAAGTCTTTCTCAGAGGGAAAATATTTCTTTTAAATGAATCTTGAATATCAAATGGTTTAAAAAAACTTTTGATATGACATGTCATAATGATAAAACGGCATTGGTAACTTGGGACCATAAAAAGGCCTTGATGGGATTGATGAGAGTAGCTGACTCAGCAAGGAAAGAGAAGTGTTTTATATAAATGTGTTCAAGAACAAAATAATATAAGCAATAAATGTATGCATAGACAAGTCCACACAAGGCTAAGAGTGGACGCGTAAAGACATATGTAGTGGACGCGTAAGTTGTACATGCTCTGGACGTCATGACTAGTAGACGTGCAGAGAGAACATGCAATGGATGACCAAATTAACAATAAATATACTAGCTCAATCCACATACAACATATTCAAATGCTTTCTTATAAAGATAAATCTGTCCTCAGCAAGAGGTTTAGTGAAGATATCTGCCATTGGTGGTCAGTATCTACAAATTGAACATCAAACACACCTTTCTGCACATAATCCCTAATAAAATGATGTTTAATCTCTATGTGCTTAGCTCTAGAATGCAAAATTGGGTTCTTGGATAGATTTATTGCAGCAGTATTATCACACATAAGTGGAATACTACTTACAAATACATTGTAGTCCTCCAATTGATGTTTGATCCATATAAGTTGTGAGCAGCAGCTTGCAGCTGATATGTACTCCGCTTCAGCAGTTGATAGAGCAATGATACTTTGCCTTTTGCTTGACCATGATACTAGGTTAGCTCCAATGAAGTGACATCCTCCACTGGTGCTTTTTCTTCCAATTCTATCTCCAGCATAGTCAGCATCATAAAAACCAACTAATCTGTAATCATCATTTTTCTTAAAGCACAAGCCCAGATTAGTAGTACCTTTTAAATATCTAAATATTCTCTTAACTGCTTAGAGATGAGGCTCTCTAGGATAAGATTGAAAACGAACACATAAGCAAACACTGAACATTATATCAGGCCTAGACGTAGTCAGATATAAAAGAGATCCTATCATACCTCTATATACCTTTTGATCTACCTTTTTCTCTTTATCATCTTTGTTCAGTATGGAAGCGAGATGCATAGGGGTATTCATTGGTTTGCAATCATCCATCTTAAACCTCTTCAGAAGTTCTTTTGTATACTTAGTTTGGTGGATAAGAAGCTCGTCCATGGTTTGTTTTACTTGAAGTCCAAGGAAGAATTTGAGTTCTCCCATCATGGTCATTTCAAACTCTTTCTGCATTAACTTAGAGAATTCTTTGCACAAAGATTCATTAGTAGCACTGAAAATAATATCATCAACATATATCTGTACAACTATGAAATTAGACTTAATCGATTTTCTAAATAAGGTTGTATCAACCTTTCCTCTATTGAATCCATTTTCCATAAGAAAGGAACTTAGTCTATCATACCATGCTCTAGGAGCTTGCTTAAGACCGTACAAAGATTTCTTAAGCTTATATACATGTTCAGGGTGATTTGTATTTTCAAAGCCAGGAGGTTGCATGACATATACTTCTTCATTAATAAAGCCATTTAAAAAAGCACTCTTAACATCCATCTGAAAAAGCATAATACTATGATGTGCAGCAAATGAAAGTAAGATTTTAATAGCTTCTAATCTAGCAACAGGTGCAAAGGTTTCAGTATAATCTATACCTTCTTCTTGAGAGAAATCTTGAGCAACAAGTCTTGCCTTGTTTCTCACAACCTTACCATCTTCATCAAGCTTGTTTCTGTAGACCCACTTTGTTCCAATCACTGATTTTTTTTTGGGAAGTGGAACCAGAGTCCAAAAATCACTTCTTTCAAACTGATTGAGTTCTTCTTGTGTAGCTAGAATCCAACCATTGCCGAGTAGAGCCTCGTCTACTGTCTTTGGTTCCAACTCAGAGACTAGTGCAACATTGTCTTGTTCTCTGAAGGTTGATCTGGTTCTTAGCTTGTCGTTGGGGTTTCCAATGATCTGATCTTGTGGATGATAATTCTTGAAGTACCAAGATTTTTGAACTGTATCATGTTGAGAAGTGGAAGTTTCTGGTTGTTGAGTGGGGTCATCTTCTTGATCATCAACTTTTACCTCAGGTGAGTCTCCTAGAGTGCTTAGATCAAGATCTGCAAAAGCTTCATCTAGCTCTGATAATTTCTTATCAGGCTGTTTGTCATCAAACTTGACATGAATACTTTCTTCTACTATCAGAGTCCTAGAATTATAAACTCTAAAGCCTTTAGATGTTTCAGAATATCCTAATAGAATTCCACTATCTACTTTACAATCAAATTTACCAAGTTGATCCTTTGTATTCAAAATATAACATTTACATCCGAAAGGGTGAAAGTATGAAATGTTGGGTTTTATACCTTTCCACAATTCATAAGGAGTCCTATTCAGAATATGTCTGATGTATATTCTGTTTTGAATGTAACAGGTAGTATTAACAACTTTAGCCCAAAAGTGTCTAGGGATAGAGTTGACATTGAGCATAGTCCTAGCTATCTCTTGAAGAGATATGTTCTTTCTCTCTAACACACCATTTTGCCGTGGTGTTCTAGGTATTGAGAAGTTGTGAACAATACCACTCTCTTTACAGAACTTATGAAATAGCTCATTTTCAAACTCTCCCCCATGGTCACTTCTGATTGAAGTGATACACATGCCATTTTCATTCTGTACACGTTTGCAGAATACAGAAAAGACCTTGAATGACTCATCCTTGTGAGCAAGGAACATAACCCATGTCCATCTAGTGTAGTCGTCTACTATGACAAGACCATATTTCTTACCACTGACAGAGGCAATCCTTGTTGGACCAAAAAGATCAAGATGTAGCAACTCTAGTGGTCTATTGGTACTAACAACATTCTTAGATTCAAAAGAACCTTTGACTTGTTTTCCCTTTTGACATGCATCACAGAGAGCATCATATTTGAACTTTAGGTTTGGTAATCCTCTCACGAGGTTATGCTTGTTTAGCTTTGAAATTAATTTCAAGCTTGCATGACCTACCTGGTGGGACGAATCTAGGCAAGTATACCTAGTCGTACAAGTAATACGGTGGTGAGATCGATATCATTCCCACGAGGACTGTGACAAGTACTAGCACGTACCGAATCAACTACTATCTAAGCGTATATTTAACAATTAAGATAAACAAAATAAAAGGAAAAAAGTTCTTTTGGGATTTTTGTCAAACACCTGGAATGCAGAAAAATAGACTCTTCAAATATGAAAGATGTTGGGACTAAACTTCACCAAACCTTAGCCTCATGCAATACCAAGACCACCAATCCAGTTTACGCTTCAAATATCAAAATCAACCCACAAGATTACTCAAGCCCTAATTCCTTAGATGACAAGAGCCTAAATCACCTAATTAAACCCTAATTCCTTAGGTGGCCTAATTAGTGAATTTGCATTAAGAGTAGGGATTGCACGATTACTAATAAACCAAAATCCATTCCTAGATGTAAAATCAATTCATGGATGGCCAGACCACAAATAGCATTAAGCGTAGGAATTAAACACTAATACGAAGGCATAAACACAGATCAATAAATCAAGGCAATTACATAATATTCGGTTCAGTTACATCTAATCCCAACACAAGGGGATTTAGCTACTCATGGCAAAGGAAACTACAAAAGAGAAAGAGAGAAGAGATGAAGAGAACTCCATGAAGAATCCTCAGCAGTCACAGCAGCCCCTTGGCTCAGAGAGAACGGCCTCCTTCTGTGTCCCAAGAGTCTCCCTAGGGTAAAAGTGCTCCTAGGGTAAAAATCCCTCCAGAGAAGATCTTTTTTCTGTTCTGACCAGATGTCTATTTATAGATTAGGCGCGCGTCACGGTCGTGATGGCCATCACGGCCAGGCCGTGACGGACTCTGGCATGGGCGCGCTTTCAAATTTTGGTTTGTCATGGCCGTGACAATCATCACGACTAGGCCGTGATCGATTCTGTCTGGATCAACTAATATGTCACGGCCGTGATGGGCATCACATGCAGACCGTGATGGCTTCTGACTTTTGCCTTCAGTTCTGCTTGATCATGGCTGTGATGGTCATCACGACCAGGCCGTGATGGGCTCTATTTGGCTGATTCTCTTCACTTTTCAAGCTCTATCTTCACCCGAGCTCCATCATGGTCAATTTTGAGCATTTTATCCTAAATTCCTGCAAAACAACACCACGAAACCGCCTTACCCGTTCCAAGGTAAAAACTAATAAAAATCAATTTAAATATGCCTAAACTATATGAAAATGCATGCAAAAATGTACACGAAATATGATACGAAATCACAGTATCACTAGCCTTTTGTGCCAAATCCATCGCTCATCTTCAATGGACACTAGACATGAGATACTTTGATTTGAGAGGTCCTCCAAGTCAATCTTGTAGAGATTGTTTTACCTTTTTGCAGTGAATAAAAGTGATTCATCATCCTTCTTGACAATACACATATCCTTATCAAAAGACACTTCACATCCACTGTCACATAATTGACTTATGCTCAGTAGATTGTGTTTCAAGCCATTTACTAAAAGAACATTATCAATGGAGGGAAAAGGATGTTTACCAATTTTACCTATACCAATGATTTTCGCTTTCTGATTTCCTCCAAATGTGACCCAGCCACCATCTTTGGATTTAAGGTTTTGGAACATAGACTTTTCTCCCATCATGTGTCGTGAGCAGCCACTGTCCAAGTATCAAGACATCTGTTTTCTTCCTGTTGTTAAGCAAATCTGCAACAGGTATTATCTTATCTTTAGGTACCCAAATGGACTTGGGTCCTTTCTTGTTAGTTGTAACTGGACGAGTATGCTTAGCATATTTATTGTGTATGCATCTAGATGTAATGTGCCCATTTTTTCCACATACTTTACAAAAGGTGTTAGACGAGCTAGACTTAGCTTTGGTATGATTATTTGGAGCTTTTGAAGCTCTATGCTGTTTAAGTGGTTTTGACTTTTGTGAGATGCGTCTCACTTCTGTTTGTCATAACCAAGACCAGATTTATCATAAGGTGACCTCGAGTACCTTAAAATGAGGCTAAGCTTATCTGAGCCTCCCAAAAGCTTTGACAGAGAGTCATATTCTTTATATAGTTTAGAGAATTTATTTTTGAGACTCATGCAACAATTCATCAAAAGCATTTTGAAGAGTGGACGAGTCAGAGTAGTCCATTATCTCAGCATTAGTGTATTCACTTTCTAATGCAGTGTCTGCCATGAGACATATATTTTCCTCTTCCTCAGCTTCATTTTCTTCATCTGAAGAAGATAGATCAAGATCCTCCCATGTGGCCATTAACCCTTTCTTCTTTTTGAAGAATTTCTTTTTGTCCTTTAGCTCAGGGCAGTCTGATTTGAAATGACCAGGTTTCTTGCATTCAAAGCACAAGGGTGGACCATTTTCCTTGGAGTCTGACTTCTCCTTGGAAAAGTTTTTAACGAGTTGCTTCTTTCTGAAACCACCTTTCTTTCTCCACATATGTTGAATCTTTCTGGAGATAAAGGATAATTCATCTTCTCCTAATTTTTCATTATCATCAGAAGATTCAGACTCATCAGATGATTCAGCAGCTTTGAGAACTTTTGATGAACTTGCTTTCTTTACCTTTAGGGCAATAGATTTTTCTTTTTTGGAGTTTTCTTCTTCATTGAGTTCAAGTTCATGAACTTTTAATGACCCCAGAAGCTCTTCCTGAGAAAGAGTATTCAGATTCTTTGCTTCCTGGATAGTAGTCACCTTAGGTCTCCACTGCTTTGAGAGACTTCTCAAAATTTTTCTTACATGATCTCTATTCTCATAGACCTTTCCAAGAGACCTGAGACTGTTGGTGATTGTTTGGAGTCTTCCAAACATCTGGTATATAGTTTCATGATCAGCCATCTTGAATAGCTCATACTGGTGAACCAGCATACTAATCTTGGATTCCTTAACTTGTGAGAAACCCTCATGAGCTAGGGCAAAAGTATCCCAGATTTCTTTAGCAGTATTGTAGCTATGATGAACTTTGTCATGTTCAGATCTGGTGATAGCACACATGAGATAGTGCTTAGCTTTCAAGTTTAGTTGATGTTGGCTTTTCTGCTCTCGAGTCCATTTAGCTCTAGGTACTGCAGCTCCAGCTTCACTCCTTGGCTCAGTGTAGCCATTTTCAATTAGTTCCCAGATGTCAACATTCTGTGCATCCAAGAATGTCATCATCCTCTTTTTCCAATAATCATAATCAGTTCCATCAAAGAGAGGAGGTCTGTTGATAGATTGTCCTTCTGCATCCATGGTTGTTGGATCGTACTCCCTCAGCACTTGTTGGATGCTCAACCTTTTCGAGGCTGAGCTTTGATTCCAACTGAAGTTATCACAGGCAAACACAAGAGGGGAGGGGGGGGGGGGGGGGTTTGAATTGTGTTTGTTAATAATTTTCGAAAACAACCTTTAAAAAAATTTTTTGTACTCAAAGAGATATGAAACAGAAGCACACACAAAGACAAAGATCCTTTTAAAACTTTAACAAAAGCAATATCAAAAACCCCACAGTTAGAATAAGCAAATAAAACTGAAGAGTTTAGGGATAGAAAATTCACGCAAGAGATTTTATCCTGGTTCACTCTCTTCCAACCAAGAGTTACATCCAGTCCCTTCGACTTGAAGGATTTTTCCATTATTTCTCCAAATAGATTACAAACTAGTATTCAACACCTCTCCAGGCTACAAGTATTCCTTTCTTACCAAGCATCTTCAGGCTCTAACTCTAACAAAGAGATTTAATGGTTGATCTTCTTAACTCACTATAGGTGAGAATATGACAGTTTAGTATCAGATGAATATTACAACAATATTCAAACTTAATGAATACAGACTCTTGCTCTTGAAAGGATAAAGGAATAGATGATTATCAAATGGCAAAAGTTTAGCTAGCAAGATTATGCAGACGAGTTCTTCTTCTTCTTCAGAATATGAGGTCTTCAATATATAGTGACCTTCTTCTTCTCTTGTAATTATTCAACGGTTACTTTGAATAATCCCGTTTAGAGATAGCATTTAATGCATGGTATCCGTTGTGACTGATAGCTTGATTGTAGCAATGCTAAATAGTACTCTTGGTTATCAAGGTAGCATGAATTTGGAGGTTCACTCCTCTATGTATTGCCACTTGAGTACGTGCTATTTCTTCTTTGTGTATAATTCATTTTTTTAGTCATAAAGTTGTCATCGTACAGATCTTATTGTACGAACTATATTTCTTCACAACAAGATGAAATATTAAAGCAGATAAAAAAAATATGAAGAACAAATATTATTTTGAAATAAATATCAATCATTTGAAATAAATATAAGAGATTCAGATTGCATTTAATTCATTCTAAGATGGAGTTCATAAAAAAAGAAACCCCGTCTACTCATTCATATGAGAGTCCACGTTTATTTGATATTTTTCTTAGCTCGTCTGATGACGTGGCATATCCTTTTATCTATTAAGTCTTCAGACTTGCTATTCCTTAAAGAGTTATAAAGATCTCCGTCTAGTGATGTGGCGGTTAGAGCTCGTCTACTAGATTACTCTGTGTTTTAGTACATTTTCTTCAACTAATTACCTCTATCTGCTGACGTGGCAAGATGGACGCGCTTATTTTCAAGTCTTTGGACTTGTTGTACCTAAAAAGTTATTTAGGTATTCATTTATAGCCTCGTCTACTAAAGCAAGCCAGTCTACTTATTTAAACAACAAGGTAACTTTACCATAGTGCTTGAGTAGCCCGTCTGCACGGGTGGAAGCATATTTTTCAATCCAAACTTAGCCCAAGTTTATTTTACTTATAAAAGCGTTCCTGCATAACTGAAGGCACTAGTTAGAACTCGACGAACACTTTGCCAAGCAAATTTAATCCTTTTGTTAACATCAAAACCTAGAGATTATTAAATCCAAAACCACTTTGGTTCCATCAAGAACATTATCAATGGAGGGAAAATGATGTTTACCAATTTTACCTATACAATGATTTTCCCTTTCTGATTTCCTCCAAATGTGACCCAGCCACCATCTTTGGGCTTAAGGTTTGGGAACACAGACCTTTCTCCCATCATGCGTCGTGAGCAGCCACTGTCCAAGTACCAAGACATCTGTTTTCTTCCCGTTGTTAAGCAAATCTGCAACAGGTATTATCTTATCTTTAGGTACCCAAACTGACTTGGGTCCTTTCTTGTTAGTTGTCACTGGACGAGTATGCTTAGCATGTTTATTGTGTATGCATCTAGATATAATATGCCCACTTTTTCCACACACTTTACAAAAGGTGTTGGACGAGCTAGACTTAGCTTTGGTATATTTATTTTGATCTTTTGAAGCTCTTTGATCTTTTGAAGCTCTATGTTGTTTAAGTGGTTTTGACTTTTTGTGAGATGCGTCTCGTTTCTCTTTTTCATAACCAAGACCAGATTTATCATAAGGTGACCTAGAGTACCTTAAAATGAGATTAAGCTTATCTGATCCACCTAGAAGCTTTGACAAAGAATCAGTTAGATATGTTATATCTTGTTTCAGCTTTGCAACTTCACAAGAGACATCAGGTTGACACACCACTTTGTCAGATAGATTGACATTCCCTGATTTTAGTGTGTCGTTTTCATTTTTGAGGTTTTGTTTCTCAGTGCAGACCCTATCATATTCTTTAGACAGTTTAGAAAACTTCTTTTTGAGACTCTTATATTCTCGTGATAGTATAGATGAATCATGCAACAATTCATCAAAATCATTTTGAAGAGTGGACAAGTCAGAGTCCATTACCTCAGCATCAGTGTATTCACTTTCTGATACAGTGTCTGCCATAAGACACATATTTGCCTCTTCCTCAGCTTCATTTTCTTCATCCGAAGAATACATATCAAGATCCTCCCATGTAGCCATTAAGCATTTCTTCTTTTTGAAGAATTTCTTTTTGTCCTTTAGCTCAGGGCAGTCAGCTTTGAAATGACCAGGTTTCTTGCATTCAAAGCACAAGGGTGGACCTTTTTACTTGAAGTCTAACTTCTCCTTGGAAAACTTTTTGTGGAGTTGCTTCCTTCTGAAACCACATTTCTTTCTCCACATATGTTGAATCTTCTTTAAGATAAAGGATAATTCATCCTCATTTGATCCTTCATTATCATCAGAAGATTCAGACTCATCAGATGACTCAGCAGCTTTAAGAACTTTTGATGAACTTGCTTTCTTTGCCTTTTGGGCAATAGATTTTCGTTTTTTGGAATTTTCTTCTTCAATAAGGTCAAGTTCATGAACCTTGAGAGATCCAATAAGCTCTTCCAGAGAGAGTGTATTCAGGTTTTTGACTTCCTGAATAGCAGTTACTTTGGGTCTCCATTGCTTGGATAGACTTCTCAGGATTTTTCTGACATGATCTCTATTTTCATAAATTTTTCCAAGAGATCTGAGACTGTTGGTGATGGTTTGGAATCTTCCAAACATTTGGTCTATTGTTTCATGTTCACCCATCTTGAACAGCTCATACTGATGAACCAGCATGCTGATCTTGGATTCCTTAACTTGTGAGGAACCCTCATGAGCTAGGGCAAGAGTATCCCAGATTTCTTTAGCAGCATTGCAGCTGTGAACTTTGTCATGTTCAGATCTGGTGCTGGCACACATCAAATAATGCTTAACTTTAAGATTGATTTGATGCTTTGCCTTTTGATCTGCTGTCCAGTCTGCTCTTGCAACAACAACTCCATTTTCATTTCTGGGTTCGGTATAACCAGTTTCTATGAGCTCCCAGATGTCTAGACTTTGTGCATCCAAAAATGCCATCATCCTCTTCTTCCGGTAGTCATAATCAGAACCATCAAAGAGAGGGGGTCTGTTGATAGCTTGTCCTTCTGCATCCATGGTTGTTGGATCATACTCTCTCAGCACTTGTTAGATGCTCAACCCTTTCGAGGCTGAGCTCTGATACCAACTGAAGTTGACACAGGCAAACACAAGAGGGGGGGGGGGGGGGGTGGGGGGGTGAATTGTGTTTGTTAATAATTTTTGAAAACAACCTTTAACACAATTTTTTTACTCAAGGAGATTAGAAATAGAAGCAAGCATAAAGACAAAGATCCTTTTTAAAAGACTTTAACAAAAAGCAATATCAAAACCCCACAATTAGTATAAGCAAATAAAATCAAAGAGTTTAGGGATAGAAGATTCACACAAGAGATTTTACCCTGGTTCATTTTATTCCAACCAAGAGCTACGTCCAGTCCCTTCGACTTGAGGGGTTTATCCATTATTTCTCCAAATAGATTACAACCAAGTATTCAACACCTCTCCAGGCTACAAGTATTTCTTTCTTACCAAGCCTCTTCAGACTCTAACTCTAACAAAGAGATATAATGTTTGATCTTCTTAACTCACTATGCATGAGAATATGACAATTTAAGATCAGTTGAATATTACAACAATATTCAAACTAAAGAATACAGACTCTTGCTCTTAAAAGAATATTAGAATGAGTGACTATTGATTGGAAAAAGTTTTTATAGTGACCTTCTTCTTCATTTGTATTTCTTCAATGGATATTTTGAATAATCCCGTTTAGAGATAGCATTTAATGCATGATATACGTTGTGACTGAGAGCTTGATTGTGGCAATGCTGAATATTACTCTTGGTTATCGAGGTAGCATGAAAATGGAGGTTCACTCCTCTGAGTATTGCAGCTTGAGCACTTGTTATTCCTTCTTTGTATATAAACCAGCTTTTTCAGCCATAAAGTTGTCATCGTACAGATCGTTTTGCAGTATCTTATTGTACGATTCTGCTTTTTGTATTTCTTGATTGTACCATGTTTCTTTTACAACAAGGTGAAACATTAAAGCAGATAAAACAAATGTGAAGAACAAATATTCTATTGAAATAAATATCAATTATTTGAAATAAATTCAAGAGATTTGGATTGCATTTAATTCATTTCAAAGATGGAGCTCATCTAAGAAGAAACTCCGTCTACTTAGTTATATGAGATACTAAGTATGTTCAATATTTTATTTTGCTCATCTGATGACGTGGCATATCCTTTTGTCTATCAAGTCTTCAGACTTGCTATTCCTTAATGAGTTATAAAGATCTCTGTCTAGTGACGCGGCGGTTAGAGCTCGTCTACTAGATTACTTTATGTTTCAGTTCATTTACTTGTACTAATTACTTCCGTCTACTTACGTGGCAAGATGGACGCGCTTATTTATCAAGTCGTTGGACTTGCTGTACCTAACAAGTTATTTAGGTATTCATCTAGCAAATATTTAGAGCCTCATCTACTTAATTAAATAACTAAATAACTTTACCAAAGTATTTGAGCAGCCCGTCTACAGGGGTGGACGCGTATTTTTTCAATTAGAACTTATCCCAAGTTGATTTTACTTATATTAAAATATTCCTGCATAACTGAAAGTACATGTTAGATCTTAACTAATACTTTGCCAAGCAAATTTAATCATTTTGTTAGCATCAAAACATAGAGATTATTAAATCCAAAACCACTTTGGTTCCAACAGGAGTTGCTAATTCAGATGGGGGCAAAGCAACCGCATGTCACCCTTTGGTTTTCTAGTTCAACATTTTGGTTTCTTACAACCCTAAATACTAATTTGAGGAAAACAATTCTAGGTTTCAAATCAGTAAGCTTAATAGCCTTTATACGCAACCCTATCCCAGAGACCCAATTGTAAATTTTTTAGAGACCCAATTGATTTTTTTTAATTTAGCGATCCATTTGAAAATTCTTAAATAGTCAGAGACCAACTAAATAATTAAACCTTATTATTTAATCATCAAGAAAATAGGAAGATAAGTGACAAAAGTCGAAAGTGAACATTTAATTCTCAATGAATTGTCATATTTTGGAAAAAGACAATCAAAACTAGAGATATAAGAATGATGTTGGATTAGGATGGCTTCTAACATGAGTGAGTAACTAAGTCCCTCATGGATGAGAGAGTCTAAGGTGACCGGAAATGATGGGTAAACATTGGATTTTTTGTTTCATTTTAAAGTGTTATGAGTATATTTTGTAGATATGATTTTTGCAATATAGCCCCTGGGTTAAAATATCACATGTGACATGTCTGCATAAACAAAACAAAGTACAAACCACACTGCCATTGTCTTCTTCCTCCAACGGAGATGCAGCACGCATCAATGGAAAACGAAAATTGGAACTACACACTCAAATTTTACTTTTACAAAAAGTCTTTGAAGCAAATATGTTTCAAACGTAAATGAAGCAAAAAATGGAATTTGAGATGCTGGGTCGTGACCCAGAAGCTTCTCTTGTTTTATTTATTTTCTATGTAAGTGTGTTTGGGTTTATAACCTTTCAAGGTGCAGATCTACTAACAATACAATCTTAGAAACACTAAACCTGTTAAAAATGTCGAGACATTCATAGGAAAGACCTAAGACAGAAGTTCTGAGATGTCACCATTAGTTAAATTTTGAGAATAGATTTACATTTTTAAAAGTCTCAACTGAAATCTGTGAGCATTTCTTATTATCATGGTGGCGATTTTTAGCGGAACCAGATTTAGATGAGAAACTAGATGATTTGGACAGTGGATTTAACAGCTCCGGCGGTGGTCGCCAGCGATGGTGCAAGTGGCAGCTGGAATGGAGGTGGGGTGAGAGTGGTGGTGATGGAGAGAGTAGAGGTGAGAAGGACGTTGTTGGAGAAGGGGACCATTATGCCTCAGGGAGAGTGATATTGTCGTGTCAAATGAGTAGTGAAGGGGTAGAACAAAGGGCTGCTTTACTTTATCAGATCTTAGTCACTCAAATGGATAAATTTCAAAAAGAGTAAATAGCCAAAATGGTCCCTGAAACTGTGAGATCGTGTCAATTTGGTCCCTCAAATTAACGAAATTTCAAAAAGGTCCCTGAAACTATCAAACGTTGATCAAGTTAGTCCTTCCGTTAGGCAGGGTTACTTGACGCCGTTAACGGCGATTACGTGGCACATTAAGTGCCCATGTGGCATGACAGCTGTACCACAGTTTTGGGGACCAATCTGACACTAAATTTCAAGGACTAAAATGATTCAGGGACCAAATTGACACTCAATTTTTTTTTCTAAAAACCTATTCATCTTCTTCTTCCTTCGCCCCTCTCTGGTTTTTCTCTCTACTATCTCTCCTTCGTCGTCTGTTTCTGTTTCTTCTTTCCTGTTCAAAGTTCAAACACTTTCTCTCTTTCTCACATTTACTGGGTTTCCGAGTTGCCATCTTTGAGGCTCGTAATTCGTCTTCGTCTTCCTCTGCGGTTATTGTCACCATTGCCGGTCGGCGAACATCTCAAAGATCCCTCTCTTCTCCTCTAGTCCATGCCTCTATCATCCACAGAGTCCTCGAGGAAGATCACTTCCTCATTTCCCTCTCCAACTCCTTCTCCGCCACTCTCTCCTCCTATTCCACCACCGTCTTCGACCGCGTTCTCACCCCTTCAACCTTCCTCTGGAACACTCTCATCAGAACCCATTGCCAAAAGACTCGTTTTTTCGACACCCTTTCTTCTTTTATTCGCATGAAGGCAAATGGGTCTCTACCAGTTAGGTTCACCTACCCTTCTGTCATCAAGGCCTGTTCTTCGATGTGCATGGTTCGGGAAGGAAAATTGGTTCATGGGTCGGTGTTTAGGTGTGGGGTGGAAGGGGATGTGTTTGTGGGGACAAGTTTGATCGACACGTATGGGAAATGTGGCGAGATTGGTGATGCTGCCAAGGTGTTTGATGGAATGTCTGAGAGAAATGTGGTTTCTTGGACAGCTATGATTGTTGGGTATGTGCCTGTTGGAGATGTCGTGGAGGCGAAGAAGCTGTTTGATGAGATGCCGCAGAGGCATGTGGTTGCGTGGGACCCGATGATGCGGGGTATTGTGAAGGTGGGAGACTTGAGATGTGCTAGGGGTGTGTTTGATGATATGCCTGAGAAGAATGTGGTTTCTTTCACCACCATGAAGAGAGATAAACGAAGGAAGAAAAAAATGAACGTATGGGAAACCAGAGACAGACGACGAAGGAGAAAGAGTAGAGAGAAAAACCAGAGAGGGACGAAGGAAGAAGAAGATGAATAGGTTTTTAGAAAAAAAATTGAGTGTCAATTTGGTCCCTGAATCATTTTAGTCCTTGAAATTTAGTGTCAGATTGGTCCCCAAAACTGTGGTACAGCTGTCATGCCACATGGGCACTTAACGTGCCATGTAAGTGCCGTTAACAGTGTCAAGTAACCCTGCCTAACGGAGGGACTAACTTGATCAACGTTTGACAGTTTCAGGGACCTTTTTGAAATTTCGTTAATTTGAGGGGCCAAATTGACACGATCTCACAGTTTCAGGGACCATTTTGGCTATTTACTCATTTCAAAAAATATTGAAGCAACAGGTAATTCAAGTAACCATCAGCAAATCTCAATCACCCATTTTTTTTTATCATTATATCTAATGGTCATTATGGCTCCCTCACTCATGAGGGACTTAGTTACTCCTAGTATTAGAAGGCACCGTTGGATTAGACTGGTGGAAATTAGGATGAAGCATTTAAACAAGTGCTGTACCCATATACCATTTAAAAACCCATTTCTACCCTGATCTTCAACACCTCCTTCGTAATCTCCACCACCACCGACCACTCCACCACCGTGCGTCCACCTGCACCAGATCCGGAACTACTCCACCCGACTCCTTCGACACCGCTCGACCCGCCTTCAACACATGCCTTACTAAGAGCACGATGAAGCAAAAACAAGGAGGAGAACGACTCGGCGGTTGCAGCAGCTCTGGGAGGCAGCGTGGTGGTAGGATCTGGGCCATCTCAGTCTGCCATGGAAAAAGTGAAAACTAATTTGGTTCTCCGTCCAAAATGGGATGAACTCATTCGAGCCATGAATGATTTACGATTCTAGCATTCCAGTACCAAAATTGGATTTGTTGAATGATGGGGTTAATCTTGTTCTACACACTACTTTCATAATTTTATGTTCTGCCATTAATTCAAAATATGGTTGGATCTTGGCACATATTTGCATTTTGCGTTTTCCCTTCCTTTACTCACAAATTTTTACGGAGACCTAGCTTCCCCATCGGTCTTTACTTCAGATCCACTAACATTATCTTCAATTTTGCTCATGATGGGTTAAGTAACTATGCCTTTTTTATTTGCTCTTTTGATGGGTTATATTTCTGTTCATACATGAATTGTCCTGCTTTTTTCAAGTTGGAGAGGAATTATGTTGAAGAAGACATTAGAGATGGAGAAGGGGTTGTGAATCAAAGTGGAATTTTCTGGAGATTTTGCGAAGAATGGAATTGAAGATCTGAGTTAGGTTTGAGAGCACGGGTCTGCGTGTGAGAAAGGAGAGATGACGGTGATGGGGTTAGGGGTAAAAGGGTATTTTTTAAAAAAAAATTACAATTTTTTTTTTGGGATCAATGAATCTAAAACGCTGATTAAATTAACAATAAATCCAATGGTTGTTTTAAATGCTTCATAGATAGACCATGGCCCTGTTTGGATGGCATAAGAGCTTATGGTATAAGAACTCATGTCATAAGCATTTATATTGAATAAGTTATTTGTGTTTGGATATATATATTGAAAAATACTTGTACAAAAATCAAACTGTTTGGATGCATAATTACATAAACACTTACAAAATGTTATTTTTAAAAAAATAAAATAATAAATAAATAAATGTTTTAAGAATCAAACCATAAACAAAAATATATTAAAAATTTATAAAAATACCATGATATATAACAAAATGGTTGTTAAAAATTAAAAATCCACCTACTACCGTAACACAATTATTATTAAAAAAAGTTACAAAATCATTGTCTCACACACACACACACACATATATATATATATATATATATATATATATATATATATAATTATTATTATAAAATCATGATCAAAGGTATATTCCTTGCAATCTGGTCTCTGATTTGCTTGAGTTGAAGGTATATTCCTTGCAATCTCTACTTCGAGACTTTATTCTTGCGGTTTCCATGCTTCAAGTAGTGTTAGCATATTATGATGCAGTCAATATTTTCCTTGGTAAAGTTCTTAGCCCCTCGACCAAAAGCAAATAAACATGGTTTATGATATTTTATTTCACAGAAACAAAATGAACTTATGCTCCTCAGTAACGAAAAACACGGTAACGAAACGCAGACAACACAGAAATACCCATGTGCTTGGGAACCCAGAAAACAAAGGAAAATGGGAGAAAGTTTGAAAATTTATCTTCCAGCAACAAAATATAGCCAATTGGTCGTACAGAAGCTACGAAGAAGTTGAAAAAAGGTGAAAATGGAGGAAAAGCAAAAGAGTGAAAGAGAGAATAAATGGTCATACAGAAGCTACGAAGAAATTGAAAAAAAGTGAAAATGGAGGAAAAGGAAGCCAATTTGAAGGGAGTTTTAGAAATACAAATTGAGAGAGAGGAACAGGTTAGCAAAGGAACGAAGCAGAGATGCACAGTAAATAAAAGCAGAAATGCACAGAGAATCAAACAAAAACGCAGAGAAACCAAGCAGAGATGATCAGCAGGGAAGACGAGACGCAGCGAGGGGTTGGAGTTCTTCCGCAAGGTCAATTTGCTTTGAAGAGACGAGATGCAGCGTAAGAGTTTTACAATATAAGATATAAACAGCATATGAGACACTAATAAGCTCTTGTCATAAACTCTGCTAAACAGCTTCATTAGCACTTATGTCCGGTAAATAAGTTGGAATAAGTTGCTGATAAGCCAATCCAAACAGGCTCCGTATGTTGAAATGGTTCATGTTAGACCTTACCGATTAGACTGCTGAAGGAAATCAAAAGCTATATTTAACAACCAAACCAGAAACTTCATCAGGTACACCACATGTCCACAGTGATTTAGAGATTTCGAATTTGAAACTTAAAACACCTGCCATCAAAATTTTTGAAGAAAACTGGTAAAAAAAAATTGGGGTAGCCGCTGCTCCCTCCAATGACAATGAAGGTCGTCACCGGAAACTTCCCAAAAAGAAAGAAAATAGCAAACAAAAGGGAAAAAATGTTGAAAAAGAAAAGGCTCATAAAAAGCTATAACGATTTGTGAAAATGATTGAAAAATGAAAACTTGGATCTTACAATAGCTAATTCCTCAGCTTTTTATACAAGTGTTGCTACTTGCTACTATGCTATCTTATCAACCAACTAACTAATTCAGGAGCTAACTAACTGGAGCTGTAATAACTGACTTAACTAACTTACTTAACTAACTTAATGATGCATTGCATTAATCGAACTATCTTGAGTATCATCCAATA
This sequence comes from Sophora flavescens, assembly GCA_030762895.1. Classification (NCBI taxonomy): domain Eukaryota; kingdom Viridiplantae; phylum Streptophyta; class Magnoliopsida; order Fabales; family Fabaceae; genus Sophora; species Sophora flavescens. The sequence goes on from CM061063.1 coordinate 109,277,762, forward strand.
CCCCCCCACAAGCTGGAGAGTGTATGTTAAGTACTCCTAGCTTGGAGAGGAGATAATGAAATGGGGAATGATCCAATGCCTTAGTCAAGATATCAGTCGATTGTTCTTTGGTGGAGATTGGCAGTAAGTGAAACAATTTAGCTTGGAGTTTTTCTCTGACCAAGTGGCAGTCAATATCAATATGTTTTGTGCGTTCATGGAATACAGAATTGGCGCATGTATGTGGCGGTGACCGCTATCACAGTATAGAGAAGCTGGGGAGATGTATGGAATGGACAGATCTTGAAGTAAGTAAGTAAGCCACTGAATTTCGCAGATTGTGGCAGCCAGTGCCCTATATTCAGCTTCTGATGAAGAGCGCGAAACTGTAGTTTCATGAAATGAGTGAGTCACCCAAAAAGACACAGTAGCCTGTGATTGAGCGCCTTGTGTCAGAGCATGTGGCCCAGTCAGAGTCACTGAAGGACTTTAACTGAAGAGAGGAGGCACATGGGTAAAATAGGCCTTGAGCAGGGTTGCCTTTGAGATACCTTAGGACTCTAGTAGCTGCTTTATAGTGATCCAAGGTGGGACAGGCCATGAACTGACTAAATTATTGGACTGCAAAGCTTATGTCAGGCTTTGTATTAGTCAAATATAGGAGTCTGCCAACTAACTTTCTGTATTCAGCAGGGTTGGCATAGGGTTCAGTTTTTGAGTTGGACAATTTGGTTGATCGAGCCATTGGAGTAGGAGTTGGCTTCGATGCCAGGAGACCAGTATCTGACAAGATGTCGAGTGTGTATTTCCTTTGGCATAGAGTGATGCCGGTTTTGGATGGAGCAAACCTCTAAGCCAAGGAAATATTTGAGTGTGCCTAGGTCTTTTATCCAGAATTTGGCATCCAGAAAGTGTTTCATAGAAGTAATTTCAGAAGCATCATTGATGAGCCTCTGGCTCATCTAGTTTTATGGCTAGTATGACCAGGGTTTTGTGCAAATTATATCCTATTTTCACCCAAATTAGATTAGATTGTCCTCAAGCAAGGTTTTGAGTCTCTAGAGTAGTTTTAAGTTAATTTAGCTAGTTTTGAGTCAAAATAATACACTTATGGTTATTTCCTTGTTTTCAGGTTAAGTAGAAGTTGAGAGAATAAAGAACAGGGGATTCGCCCCGCGAAAGCTATACTCGCCACGCGACCTCGAAGCCTGACTGTTCCAAGAAAATGCGAGGTCTCTGGTTCACCCCGTGAAGAAGGTCTCGCCCCGCGAGTCTTGCAACCCTGAAAAGTCAGAGACGATCACGGCTTGCCTGTGTTGAAGGTCACGGCCGTGGCAGTTTTGAAGTTGAAGAGTCTCGCCTCGCGAGCCTCCATTCGCCTCGCGAGTCTGGAAGTCAGAAAGCATCACGGTTGGCCCCTGATGTTCATAACGGGCGTGACAAGAAGACTCTTCAGTTCCTCGCCTCGCGAAGGATTGTTCGCCTCGCGAGAATACCAAAGGGTGCAGACTGTTCACAAGAATCGCGTCGCAAGAGATGCTTCGCCTCACGAATAAGCTTAATTTCTGACTAGTATAAATTGATGTTCTGAACAGTTTGTAAAGACTTTTGCTTCTCCATTTTTCTGTTTTACATTTTTCTCTGTGTGATTTCGTTTGTGTTATGGAGAACTAAGTTTCTAGGATTGATCTATTGTAATTGATTTCCATATACTTGAGGTTCTTGTATTTTCCTATTTTGTATGCTTTTCCCTCTTCAATGCCATGCTTTATATTTCTGTTTGTTTAATTCAGGAGTATAATGTATTGTGTTGATTTATTTCCGGTGATATCATGTTCCTATAATTAATCGCGTTTGTTTAATTCGCGTGTGTACGTTCATGTTCGTTTAGTTCATGAGGGCTTAACCCCGTTTGTTTAATTCGGGAATAGGGACATGTATCTCAGAGAGTAGTTTCGTTTGTAAATTGTTGCTACAACCGGGAGGGGATAAGAATCTGCTTAGGGCTTGGAAATTGCATGAACCTATGATAGTGGGAAATCAAGAGCAATAGATTAATCTGTTTTTGGCCATTTGATAACCTCTTTGAACTGTCTTGTTTTACTCCTCTGTTTTCATTATTTTGTTTTCTTTGATTGCATCTCAATCCAAACCCCCCCAAAAAACTTATTTTTGTGGAAAATAACATTTTAAGAGTCCTTGAGAGACGACATCCGAGTTGTCGCCCTAAAACTACATTTTCAAAACCCGCTCGTCCTTTTTGGCGCGTGCGCGACAGCGCGACCAAAAATTGGCGCCGTTGCCGGGGACTCTGAGTTGTTATTTTTCGCATTTTGATTTTTTATTTTTATTTTCTTTTATTCCTTTTATTTTCTGTTTTTGTTTTGAATTGGTCTGGCTACTAGGTCTAATTGCCCTGAACTGTGTGATTTTGACCCGGAAATTGAAAGAACACTGCACACACTCCGTAGAGAATTTCGGGCCAGCACTAGTAGTGATTCCAATTTCAAAACTGTTTTTGAAAACATGGGAGACCAGAGGACATTAAGACAGCTTGCTGCCCCTGATGTCAACTATAATGGATTGTGTATTTCTTATCCTGGTGTTGACACTCCTTTTGAACTGAAATCTGGTTTTATTCACTTGTTCCCCAAGTTTAATGGTCTTGCAGGTGAGGATCCACACAAGCACTTGAAGGAATTCCAAGTTGTATGCTCCACAACCTCGAGATCAGAGGGAGTCACTGAGGATAGTATCAAGCTGAAGGCTTTTCCGTTTTCACTCCAGGAAGCTGCAAAGGATTGGCTATTGTATCTTGAGCCCAACTCCATCACCACTTGGAATGATTTGAAGAGGGTGTTCCTAGAAAGATATTTTCCTGCTTCAAGAGCTGCTTCAATAAGGAAAGAGATATGTGGCATCAGGCAAGGGAATGAGTCACTAGCTGAATACTAGGAAAGGTTCAAGCATTTGGTATCCAGTTGCCCTCAGCATCAAATTTCTGAATAACTCCTGATCCAATAATTTTATGAAGGATTGCTGCCGATGGATAGGAATCTTTTGGATGCTGCTAGTGGGGGAGCATTAGTTGATAAGACCCCAGCTGCTGCCAAGCAACTCATTGAGAATATGTCATTGAATTCCCAGCAGTTTTCTACCAGAAGAAATTCAGTTGAAACAAGAGGTGTGCATGAGATTCATAGGTCATCTTCCAACCAGGACGCCCTTGAGAATAGATTGGATGAGCTGACTTCTTTTGTAAGGCAATTGGCAATAGACAGGGTTCAGCCTGCACGGTTGTGTAGCATGTGCAACTCACCTGAGCACCCATATGATGCATGCCCTATCCAGAGAGAAGAGTTTGTCAGTGAAGTATCTCAAGCCTTTGCAGTCCATCCGTATAATCAAGGCAATAACCAGAACAGGTACAACACTCCAGACCTCTCAACAAATAGGTACCATCCCAGTTGGAGTAATCATCCTAATCTGCGGTATGGGAACTCACCCCAACAACAACCAATGGCACCTCAGAATCATCCTCCAGTGACCACTTCTGCACCTTCTGGACCATCATTAGAAGACTTGGTAAAGCAAATGGCTGCATCTAGTATCCGATTCAGCAATGGACGAGAGGCTAGCATTCAAGATTTGAGGACACAGATTGGACAACTGGCCACATCCATGAATAGCATAAAGCAAGGTCAAGGGACAAACCAGCTGCCCCGCACACCGATGATAAATCCTAATGCCTCCAACCCTAATGTGAGTGCCATATCTCTGAGATCGGGAAAGGTTGTTGAGGCCACCTCTGGAAAGGATGAAGAAACTATTGAGGTAACTCCTGAGCCTACTGTTGAGGTTACTCCTGAGCCTATTGTTGAAGTTGAAGTTGAGAAAGTGTACAGACCACCAATCCCATTCCCACACAGAATTCAGAAAAATTTGAAGATTGGTGGTGAAGACAAGGAAAAGGAGATTCTTGATGTTTTCAGAAAAGTAGCTGTAAATATTCCTCTCCTAGATGTGATCAAGCAGGTGCCCAGATATGCCAAATTTTTGAAGGAACTATGCACCAACAAGAGGAAGATGAAGACTAATGAGAGGGTTGACTTGGGAATGAATGTCTCAGCGCTTATCCAGTCTAAACCAGAAAGAGTTGCTGTTATATCCCCTACTCAGGCATTACCACAGAAGTGCAAGGACCCAGGAGTATTTACTATTCCATGCACTATTGGGGACAAGAAGTTTGAAAATTGCATGCTGGATTTGGGAGCCTTTATCAATGTCATGCCTACCTCCATCTTTAACAACCTTGATCTTGGTCCCTTGAAGTATACAGGTCTCACCATTCAGTTGGCCAACAGACCAAAGTGCGCCGCCCATGGGAATGGTGGAAGATGTGCTAGTGCAAGTTGATGATCTGATCTTCCCAGCTGACTTCTACATCCTAGACATGGCAGGAGAGACACATTCCAGTAAATCACCAATCATCCTCGGCCGACCATTCATGAAGACAGCTAAGACTAACATTGATGTTGATGATGGGACCATGTCTATGAAGTTTGGGGATATAGTTGCAAAGTTTAACATATTTGATGCTATGAAACATCTAGTGAAAGAGCACTCTGTATTCCACATAGAGCTGCTTTCTGAGACTATTGAGGACACCCATGAGGACTTGCTTTCTAATTTTCCATTTATTCTTGGCTTTGATGATATTTCTGCATGTCCTGATTGTACTAACGCTAACCATTGTGTGGTTTGTGCTGAGATTGCTGCATGTTTAGCAGGTGATAAATTTGTCGCTGCAAAGGTGAGAAACGTGCGTAAGATGAAGCAAAGACCGAGGCCCTCCCTACCTATCTGCCACCTCCCCCTGCGAAACCACCAGAGGAAATAGATTTTGCACCATGGATAGTTCAAGGGATTGAAGCCAAATTCTATTGGGAGGACTTTGTTGATGAAGCGGTCGTCTTTGACCCAAGAGGAGGTGATGAGTCCGCCACATTGAGCAAGGTCGCCATCATTGTGAAGTGTCTACTCATATATCAAGGATGCAAGTTATGGGACCATGGAATGAACTCTACCTCTTTGGCCTTAGACTACAAGAAATGGGATCCAGGTGGCAGCTTCCGCATACACTGCACTTGATCAGGGAGTACTCTTTTCCTTTCCCTCACTCTGATTGTATAGTTTTGTTGTTCATTGGGGACAATGCATGTTTTAAGTGTGGGGGAGGGAACTAGTTGTAGTTTTTCCTTTTCTTTGAATAAAACTCCTGAATAATTTGAGAAGCTCAGGAGTATTTGTATGTTAAGTCTTTTGTTGGCAAGTTTATTGGATTTTGATTGATGTTGCACAGATTGCTTGCATGATTGATATGTGATGATTCCCCCTAGGCTGAAAATTTTTTGTTTTTTTGAAAAGTGATTCCCATGTGAAATTGAAAACTGAACTTTGAGATTTTATTATGATGGCATGATTTATGATAAGTTTGGGGTGATAGGAAGCACACACTAGGGATAGAATCTCTTTCAAACAATTTGCATGAATGTCCAGGTGAGGTTTTGAGCCTCCAACATGTTTTTGACTGTGTGAAAATCACTTTCAAGTTGCACTTTCCTGAATTTGATTGAATCTCTTTTTGGTTTGCATGATTATGTGTTTGCTTCAGATGATTTAGGCATGTTCTTTGTAAATAGCTACTTGGCCTGAATAAAACAATTCCTAATGCATGTTCCCTAGTTAGCCCCTTTGAGCCTTTTAGCCTGATTAATTCTTGATAACCTAATGTTATAAGCCCAAAAATCTGGAAAACCATGTTAACCCGATCTTAGGATTAGGAGAGCATGTAATCTTAGAATGGGTGCAAGAAACTAAGTTTGGGGTGGCTGCAAGGTGTAATATGTTGTTGGGACTGAGTAAAAAAAAATATAAAAACAAATATATATAAAAAAAATAAAAAGTTGGAGCCAAAGGCTTATGAAAGAAAAAGTGTATAAATGTTTTGTAAAAAAAAAAATGCCAAAAAGGCTGTTGGAAATAAAAAGGCTGTAGCCACCCAGAAGCATAAAAAAAAATTAAGAAAGGAACTTGAGTGAATTTCAAAGTGTAAAAAGTTCATGCTCTCTTAGTTCCTAGGGTCTTCAGCCTAGTACCTTTGTATATCCTACCCTTAGCCTGGCCCCATCACAACCCATAAAAGACCTTTTGATGTTGCATGCATGTTTTCTATGGGAACCATTTTGAGATGAAAATTAAATTTTTGGGAAGTGTTCTTGAAAAGTGAAACTGAGTGCAAGTTGTTAGCCTGACACAAACTGAGTGATTGAGTGATATACTAAATGCCCTTGTGAGGAAGGCAGTTGTTTGAAGTTGGTGATCTCCCTCTTGTGTGTAACTTAGATTCCCTTCTTAGATTAATGATTGTTTGATTGATGAAATTCTCAAATGTTTAGAATAAATGAATGTGGGGATTGCTCTGTTTGAAAAGGGAGGAAACAATGAAGAAAACTGTGTTGATGAAGTTGCTTGAATTTGTGCAATGTTGATTGAATCTTTTAAGCTTGCCAGGTCTTGAGTCTTTTTGATTTTTGAGTCTTAGTTTGCTTGGGGACAAGCAAAGTTTAAGTTTGGGGTATTTTGATAAGCCTCTGACTCATCTAGTTTTATGGCTAGTATGACCAGGGTTTTGTGCAAATTATATCCTATTTTCACCCAAATTAGATTAGATTGTCCTCAAGCAAGGTTTTGAGTCTCTAGAGTAGTTTTAAGTTAATTTAGCTAGTTTTGAGTCAAAATAATACACTTATGGTTATTTCCTTGTTTTCAGGTTAAGTAGAAGTTGAGAGAATAAAGAACACGGGATTCGCCCCGCGAAAGCTATACTCGCCACGCGACCCCGAAGCCTGACTGTTCCAAGAAAATGCAAGGTCTCTGGTTCGCCCCGCGAAGAAGGTCTCGCCCCGCGAGTCTTGCAACCCTGAAAAGTCAGAGACGATCACGGCTTGCCTGTGTTGAAGGTCACGGCCGTGGCAGTTTTGAAGTTGAAGAGTCTCGCCTCGCGAGCCTCCATTCGCCTCGCGAGTCTGGAAGTCAGAAAGCATCACGGTTGGCCCCTGATGTTCATAACGGGCGTGACAAGAAGACTCTTCAGTTCCTCGCCTCGCGAAGGATTGTTCGCCTCGCGAGAATACCAAAGGGTGCAGACTGTTCACAAGAATCGTGTCGCGAGAGATGCTTCGCCTCGCGAATAAGCTTAATTTCTGACTAGTATAAATTGATGTTCTGATCAGTTTGTAAAGACTTTTGCTTCTCCATTTTTCTGTTTTACATTTTTCTCTGTGTGATTTCGTTTGTGTTATGGAGAACTAAGTTTCTAGGATTGATCTATTGTAATTGATTTCCATATACTTGAGGTTCTTGTATTTTCCTGTTTTGTATGCTTTTCCCTCTTCAATGACATGCTTTATATTTCTGTTTGTTTAATTCAGGAGTATAATGTATTGTGTTGATTTATTTCCGGTGATATCATGTTCCTATAATTAATCGCGTTTGTTTAATTCGCGTGTGTACGTTCATGTTCGTTTAGTTCATGAGGGCTTAACCCCGTTTGTTTAATTCGGGAATAGGGACATGTATCTGTAGCAGTAGTTTCATTTGTAAATTGTTGCTACAACCGGGAGGGGATAAGAATCTGCTTAGGGCTTGGAAATTGCATCAACCTATGATAGTGGGAAATCAAGAGAAATAGATTAATCTGTTTTTGGCCATTTGATAACCTCTTTGAACTGTCTTGTTTTACTCCTCTGTTTTCATTATTTTGTTTTCTTTGATTGCATCTCAATCCAAACCCCCCCAAAAGCTTATTTTTGTGGAAAATAACATTTTAAGAGTCCTTGAGAGACGACATCCGAGTTGTCGCCCTAAAACTACATTTTCAAAACCCGCTCGTCCTTTTTGGCGCGTGCGCGACAGCGCGACCAATCATTACCAGCTAGTATTAGGTCATCAACAAAAGCAAGAAAGACTGTGAAATTGGAACCATTGTGCTTGTAGAACATGGAATGGTCATGCTGTGATTGAGTGTATTGTAAGGCTTGGAGAGAACTTGAGAGCTTAGCAAACCACTGCCCGCTAGCTTGTTTGAGGGCATATAGTGACTTGTGGAGCTTGCATACTTGGTTTGGGTTGGTGCATTGGACACCTTGGGGAACCTCCATGTAGACTTCTTCATCTAAATCACCATGTAGAAAAGCGTTATTGACATCAAGTTGATGTAATAACCAGTTTTGAGATGCTGCAAGGGCCAAGATGAGTCTGACAGAATTGAGCTTTGCTACTGGTGCAAATGTATCAAGGTAGTCCAATCCTTCTATTTGTGTATAGCCTTTAGCCACTAACCGGGCTTTGTATCTTTCAATGCTGCCATCAGATCTATATTTGATTCGATAGACCCACTTAGAGCCAATGGGAACCTTGCCTGCTGGTAGATCAGTGAGAGACCAGGTGTTGTTTTGATCCAAAGCCAGTAACTCAGCCTGTATAGCCTCTATCCAGTGGTTGGATTGGATGGCTTGTTTATATGTTTTTGGTTCAGTGTTGTTGGTGATGGAGAGTGTGAAGTGTAAATGTGAAGGAGAAAGGGAATTATATGAAGGAACTAATGATAAAGGATACTTAGTACCTGTGGATGATGGAGCATGCATAATGGTCAGAGCATTGCAATGGAAGTCATGTAGGTAAGCAGGAGAGTGTTTGGTTCTTGTAGATCTTCTTAAGGGTTGGTGGTGTATAAGGATGTTAGAATTTGCATGATCAACGACTATAGGTTCAAGGAAGGGCAGGTTGGGAACAGAGGATGCAGTGGGTGGACTAAGTTGGTCAGGGTTATTCTCTGCAGTTGGTTCAGATGGAGGTTGAATAGGCTGATGTGGTTGGTTGGTTTGAGAATGGGTTGATGGATTAGGAGGAGTGTCATCAAAATTGGGAAAATCAAAGGTGTTGTTGTCAGGGGTTTGGGAAGTGTCATTTTGTGCAGTGGATTGTGAAGAAAAAGGAAAAATATGCTCATGAAAAATCACATGTCTTGAGATAAAAATTTCTCTTGTGTGCAGATCAAGTAAAACATAGCCTTTGGTTCCTGATTTGGAACCAAGGAAGGCACATTTTCTAGACCTTGGATCCAACTTGGTGTGATTCTGTGTCAATGTTGATGCAAAACACAAGCTTCCAAATACCTTTAGATCAAGTAAAGTTGGTGGTTTGTGATGCAACATTTCAAATGGAGATTTGTTCTGTAAAATAGGTGTAGGAAGCCTGTTTATAAAAAATATGGCATGACTTACAACATAGCACCAGAGGGACTTAGGCAAATTTGACTGAAATAAGAGAGATCTGGCAACATTGAGGATGTGCCTGTGTTTTCTCTCTACTACTGAGTTTTGTTGTGGAGTCTCCACACAAGAGGTTTGATGAATGATGCCATTACTAGCATAAAATTGGTTTAGCAAAAATTCCTTGACATTGTCACTTCTAATGACTTTTATTTTTTGATTGAATTGTGTTAAAACTAAAGAAGTGAAGTTTTGAATTAAGTTGCATGTTTCAGATTTTAGCTTCATTAAGAAGATCCAAGTGTGTCTTGTGAAGTCATCAACAATGGTGAGGAAGTATCTTTGACCATGGATAGATGGTATGCTCAATGGTCCCCAAATATCCATGTGAACAAGATCAAAAGCATTCACAGACTTAGTTGTGTTGTTTGGAAAAGGAAGCTTAACTTGCTTTGCAAGATGACAATAGTCACAAATTTTATTGGAATCAAAGTGTACATATGGAAAGTATCTTGATATATTATGTAAAACATTGTGTGATGGATGACCTAGTCTAAAATGCCAAAGGTCAAAAGAACTTGAATTCATAGTATTGATTACAGTATTGATAAAATTACAATATTGGAAGGGATAAACTTGAGAGGCTTGTTTGGTTGAGCAAGGATGTACAAATGGTTCTGAACTCTAGCATGCCCAATCATCTTCAAGGTACTCATATCCTGTATTTTGCAAGAAAATTGATCAAAGGTTAGCTTGCATGATAAAGAAGAGGAAAGTTTATTGATAGAAATTAGGTTGTGTTTGAAGTCTGGTATGTACAGAACATCATGCAAGTAAAGGTTTTCATAAAATATGATTGTGCCTGAGTGTTGTGCAACAGTGCTTGCACCATTTGGTAATTTGATAGTGATTGGCCTAATGCATTTATATGAAGTAAAATAGGAGAGTGAGAAGGTAACATGGTCTGTAGCACCTGTATCTAATATCCAGGATGCATTACCTGAGACTTGTGGAGACAAGTGAGTGGAAGACTCATCTGCCTTGGCTTGGCTTACATGGTTCACACTGTGAGATTGTGTGGAGGATTTCTGGAATAAGGCTGCAAGTTGAGCATACTGTTCTGGACTGATGGTAACACTTGGTTCTTTGTGGTCTATAGCAGGGAAAGATTCCAATTGAGCATCTGAAGTTGAAAGTTCATCCAAATCAATGTCATCTGATGCAACATTGTTGACATTTGCAGCATTCTTGAACTTAAACTTGAAGTTAGGTGGAAAGCCATGCTTGTAATAACATGTATCAATTGTATGGCCACTCTTTCCACAGAAGGTGCAAACCTTGTTTGAGTTTCCATTTGATCCTTTTCCACTTAATCTTCCTCTCCCTCTTCCAGCATAACCATTACCTCTGCCTCGACTCTTCCAATTTTGATTGGAATCGGCACTATTGAACATAATTTTGGATTCTGAATCAATTTGTCCTTCTTGCTGTTTTACCATTGAGAATGCTTTTGTCATAGGAGGTAAGGGCTCCATTGCAAGAATCCGACTCTTTAAAACACCATATGGTTCGCTGAGTCCTTTTAGAAAGAAGATCACATACTCTATTTCTCGTTGTCTCTTGATGCTTTTAATAAGATCACAGCTGCACTTAACACTACAAGTACAAGATGGAATTGGCCTAAAAGATTCCAATTCATCCCACACTGTCTTGAATTCAATAAAGTAACATGAAATTGTTCTTTCTCCTTGTTTCATTGAGCGAACAAGTTGTAGCAAATCAGAAGTTCTAAAATAGTTCGCTTTGGAAAACCTATTTTTCAAATCATCCCAAATTTCTTGAGCATTTTCAAATTCCACAACACTTTGAGAAATTTCATGGTTTAAAGATTTTGTGATCCAAGAAATTACCATTGTGTTGCACATCTCCCAAGCTTCATACTTCGGATTATCAACATCAGGTTCTGGAATTACTCCATTGACAAACTTGAATTTGTTCTTGGATACCAAAGCTCTTCTTGCAGCTTTGCTCCAAGAGTTGTAATTCGTACCATCCAAAGGAGGCGAAACAAGAATCATCCCTGGGCTTTCTCCAGGGTGCAGGTAGTAGGGATCACGCACTGGATCGATTCTTGGAGGTTGTTCTAGTTGAACCGTTTCTTCATTTTCGTTCATTTCAGCCATGGAAGATAGTTGAGGAAGAAGAAAGAAGCGATTGCGCAGCAGAGCTCTCTAGAAGAGAGCTCTGATACCAAATAACGATTTGTGAAAATGATTGAAAAATGAAAACTTGGATCTTACAATAGTTGATTCCTCAACTTTTTATACAAGTGTTGCTACTTGCTACTATGTTATCTTATCAACCAACTAACTAACTGAGGAGCTAACTAACTGGAGCTGTAATAACTGACTTAACTAACTTAATGATACATTGCATTAATTGAACTATCTTTAGTATTATCCAATAAAAGCAGAGAAAATGCAAAGCAAAGGACGCGAGTGCGTGAGAAAGTTACCTTGTCCTCCATCATTGAAAGAACGATTTGAGTCCGTCATTTGACCACATGCTTCAAGTGGTATGCTTAGTTTTGACACCAATTTTTTTTTTACATTTCTGATTTTTTTTTGATCATACGGAAAGCAAGGGTGTCTTTAGATTAAAAACAAGAAATCCAAAATTAGTACTCCCTCGGATTAATAATATAAGCAAAAATTTACAAATTTTTTGGTCTAAAATATAATCAAATTTCAATTAGTTTCATCTTATTTAATTAAGTTATTCTCAAAATACCATTCATTTAATATAAATTTTGTTTTCCAACGACTCCTTTTATTCTCAACAACACAAGCTTAATAAATAAGAGGGAGGGTAATTTAGGTAACAAACTTAATTTTTTATTCCTAATGACTATTTTAATTGAGATCAACTAACTACCTTAATGTGTGTGTTTTATTCAATTTTTACTTATGATAGTAACCCGAGGGAGTAGAAGTTAATGGAAAACTAAATGCAGAACTATTAAGATTAATAAATATATTATTTCCCCATGAAATATTACTATTTTTTTCCTTAACCAGCATTCTCCAAAAACAAATTATTTCAATAATTGAATATTATAATTTTTTATATTTGAATATATTAACTAAAAATAAAAAATAATAAATAATTTTAAGAGATAGGGAAAAAATGAAAAAAACTTATCTGATTAAAAGTAAAATGCTATTTTTCTCTTATGGCAAAAGAATCTTTTTATCATCTCTTAAAAAGCTTTTCGTCACTTTAATCACCTTTACCCAATCGAGCTTCTGTTTGGTTTGGATTGTGTTTGTCACAAACCAGAAAATTTGCTGTTTCGAGACAATTAGTCTCAAAGCTCCAAATTGAAGTGATGACAGCCAAATGGAAGGTTGTCTTGTTGAAGATCTATTTGGTTGAATTTTAACAAGTTACAAAACCAAGTCAGAATTGTGTTGTAACATAAAATGAAGAAAGTATAAAAATTGGTGAAGATTAGAGATGGTATGGCACCACAAAACAAGAGTTTTGATAAGCCAAGTGAGGTTCGCCACAAGAATCTTGGATTCTTGATAAGAACTAAGGTTGGCTCAACCAAGAACCAAAGAGAACAAAGTCTCACAAATGGATTTCAATCCAAATTCAACATCCAAGTTCTTGTTCATGTATTTTAGGCCTCATACATATAGAAGTGTCGTTGATTTCATTTGGCTCATACTTAGTCTTCCAGATGATTCCAAAACCCCCTCATAACTAGCCTAATTAAGACTAACTTAACACCATTTTAATTCAGCCACTAAAACTAACATAACCCCCACTTAATTGGCCTAATTCATGACTATAAATACACTAAAAACCAAACTTAGATCTGCCACCAAAATAAAACGAAAATCCATAACCCCTCACTTATTTAGCCTACTCTCACTCATTATGTGGATGTTACACTTTCTTCTCAACTTACAAGTGTAACTCCCACACAATTTACAACAATTATTCACTCAACTATGACATATAAAACATGTGCAAAATTAGGAAAATGTGGCTGCCCCAATTTGCAACAAATAGCAAAATTGGACCCACATTCCATGATCCATACACTTATTGAAATTGATAAGAAAAACAACTCAAATTGGACCCACACATGCTTCCTCATGTTTCTTCTATTTGAATGAGCAAAGTTATGCATTTGGGCTCATTATCTTCTTGACTTGAACTTGGGCTTGTGTCCATTAAGAGAACCACCAATTGATTTAGAGCTTGTTGGGATTTTTGGTCTAGCTCTTGTCATGGGCCCCCCAAGTCCTTGAATGACATCTTGATCCATGATGGGTTCCATTGGGCTCATATTATTCTTGGTTTGTATCATTCCCTCCCTCTTGAAGAGAATTCGACCTCGAATTTATTGCCTAAAGGAATCATCTTTATCCTCCGGGGTCAAATGTAAATTCATAGAAATCATCAAATGTAGCAAGTAGGCGTAACACATTTCCATCTCGTACAATCAACATCCCAACAAATTCCTCAAAATTGTTGTGATTATGAATCAAATGAACAAAATACTTTTGAGAGGCCATGCAAGTTCCCAAATCATGGGGTGCTTCCTTTGGGATTAAATATTTAATTACATCGGTTGTCTTGCAAGCTTCCTTTGGAATCAAATCTTCAATTTCATTGAATGTCTTTCGAGCTTCATTTGGAGGAACAAACTCAATTTCCTTCAAAAGAGAATCAACACAACTAGGCAAAGAATTAGGAATAGCATCAAAACAAGTATTCATATTTTCTTTTTTCTCCTCACTTTCTTTTTTGCTCTCATATTTTTATTTTTCCTCATTCTTTTCCATACTTTCATCTTTCTTTTCTTTCTCTTCAAATATACTCTCAACTTTTACCTCTTTCTTTTCCTCATTCATCGAACCCTCTTCCGTTTTTTTTCTCACTCATTTTTCTTTTCTCACTCTCTCCTTTCAAGTGCATTTGATCTTCATACACTTGTTTTGGTGACTGTGGTCTAAGAGTAATTTCTCAATTATTAAATAAAAATGAGTACTTGTTGTTGGTGACATCATATCTCGCTTGTCGTTCAACCCTCCAAGGACGGCCAAGTAATAATTGCCTCGTTTCCATGGGCACCACATCACATAATACCTCATCTTCATATCTCCCAATCCGGAATGATACTCGTACTTGTTTGTTCACCATCACGTCACCGAGATCACTAAACTCCGGGATGCTCTAAATGACATACGGTTGTGGATGCTCTATAAGAGGAAGTCCCAACTTTTGCACCATGGTGGTACTAGCTAGGTTGATGTAACCCTTTCTATCAATAAGCAAGCTACATATCTTGTCCTTCACATAGCATCTAGAATAGAAAAGATCCTCCCTTTGGTTGGCATCATTCTTCTTCCTTAGTGACTCCATGAAGAACCCACTAAGAAAAATTCAAACTTCCGGAAAAATTGAAAAACAAAATCAAAGGTCACTCTAGGAAGAAGAAAAACAAAACCTCAAGAATTCAACCAAAGCCTAAGCTTTGATACCACTTGATGACAACCAAATGGAAGGTTGCCTTGTTGAAGATCTATTTTGTTGAATTTTAACAAGTTACAAAACCAAGTCAGAATTGTGTTGTAACATAAAAGGAAGAAAGTATAAAAATGGGTGAAGATTAGAGATGGTATGACGCCACAAAACAAGAGTTTTGATAAGCCAAGTGAGGTTCGCCACAAGAATCGTGGATTCTTAATAAGAACTAAGGTTGGCTCAACCAAGAACCAAAGAGAACAAAGTCTCACAAATGGATTTCAATCAAAATTCAACATCCAAGTTTTTATTCATGTATTTTAGGCCTCATACATATAGAAGTGTGGCTGATTTCATTTGGCTCACACTTAGTCTTCCAAATGATTCCAAAACCCCCTCATAACTAGCCTAATTAAGACTAACTTAACACCATTTTAATTCAGCCACTAAAACTAACATAACCCCCCACTTAATTGGCCTAATTCTTGACTTTAAATACACTAAAAACCAAACTTAAATCTGCCACCAAAATAAAACGAAAATCCATAACCCCTCACTTATTTAGCCTACTCTCACTCATTATGTGGATGTTACACTTTCTTCTCAACTTACAAGTGTAACTCCCACACAATTTACAACAATTATTCACTCAACTATGACATATAAAACATGTGCAAAATCAGGAAAATGTGGCTGCCCCAATTTGCAACAAATAGCAAAATTGGACCCACATTCCATGATCCATACACTTATTGAAATTGATAAGAAAAACAACTCAAATTCGACCCACACGCCCTTCCTCATGTTTCTTCTAGTTGAATGAGCAAAGTTGTGCATTTGGACTCATTATCTTCTTGACTTGAACTTGGGCTTGTGTCCATTAAGAGAACCACCAATTGATTTAGAGCTTGTTAGGCCATTTTGGTCTAGCTCTTGTCATGGGCCCACAAAGTCCTTAAATGGTATCCTGATCCATGTTGGGTTCCATTGGGCTCATATTATTCTTGGTTTGTATCATGAAGATTTTAAACAATGGAACTTTTAAAGTATTTGTGTTGAATAAAATTTAAACTAAACAGGCAGTAAGCCAATTTCTTCAAAGAAAAGCTTTATATCCAAAAAAACATTTTTTTAAAAAATTAAACATTTAGATATTACTTAATAAGTATGAACTTCATTTGCCAAAGAAAATTATGGACTTCGTTATTACGTGGGTGAGGCATGATGCTTATATTAAGCAATATTGTATTTGACTAATCTGTTAAATTTAGTTATTGTTAGTTTCTTTCAGTTGAAGTTAGTTATTCACTTGATAGAAAACTTGTACCTCAACCTATTGCATTCACACTTGTATATATGCTTACACTACTGGAAAATATGTAATAAACGAGTTAGATTAACAACTGTTAAATAAAATGTAGAAGTTAAAAAGGAGGTGCTTGCAGAACCTTAAATATTAGGGTCATTTAAATCACATTTAACGTTAGTTGTTTAAACAACCGATGTCAAAGATGATAGGAGTCATTTTTAACGTCAGTTGTTTTAAACAAATGACGTTAAATGTGGTTTTGAATTTTGTTTGGTAAGTATATGTTATAACCCGCACGCCTTTCACTCATCTCTGCCTCTGTTCTCTCACACCTTCTCTGCCCCAACCCTTCCAAGTGATCATCTCATCTCCACCACGTGCTCCTCTCCACCGCCACCACCACTACCGGGAGCTCCTCTACACCACCATCGGTAATTACTCCCCCTCTCTCTCCCAAACTTTGCGCACTCGCCCTAATCTTTCACAACTCCCTCTCCCATCTATAACAGGTTCTGAACCGCAGCTACCACTACTCGAGCTCCTCTCCCCACCACCACGCGAGCTCCTCTCTGTCACAACTTCCTCTCCCATCTTTAGCAGGTACTGAACCCTATTTTGTTAATGCTATTTTGTTCTTGTTCTTCCTTTTTTTTTATATATAGAACAGTAAACAAATTTATTTTAATATAGTTCTTTTCCTATATGCATTTTCTGTATCATGAGTTTTGGTTTCTTTCATTTTGGTTTCTTTCATTTTGCTTTCTGTTTTGGTTTCTTTCATTTTGCTTTCTTTCAATTTTTTTATAGAACAGTAAACAAATTTGCTATAGTTCTTTTCCTATATGCATGTTCTGTATCATGAGTTTTTCTTTCTTTCATTTTGGTTCCTTTCATTTTGCTTTCTCTTTTGGTTACTTTCTGTGATATATAAATTTTGCTTGGGAGAAAGTGCATTAACTCATTTTTTTTTCCTGTTTTTGTGAGTTTTGGGGTTGGTCAAGGTGTGAAAAAGATTGTGTTTTTGATTGTTTTGAAACTGGTTTGAATGAAGCAAGTAATTTTGGAAATTGAGAGAGAGAGAGGTGTTGTTTTTGGTTTTGTGAGGTTTGAGAATTGAGAATGTGAGTTTGGAAGTAGGAGGGGTTAAGGGAGTTTAAATAGAGGATTTGGGCATGAGAGGGTGCATGTGATGGAAGTGGAGAGTAAATGCACTTTCTCCCTAGTTCTTCTATCATAGGTTTTTTATTTTAGGTATGTGAATATTTTACCACATTGTATATTGTGTGGTTTAATGCTTGGTTCTGTGGATTTCTATATAAAGTTTGAAACTTATTTTGCTTGGGGTTTCTCACCCTTTGAGTTAAATCACTGCAATTTGAACTAGTTGTTGTTGTTAATTTCTGACAAACTTTTTCTTTTGATAAGCCAATGTTTTGTTTTATTGGAGTTGATAAGTTTCTTCAACTTTTCCCTTTATTTTTAGTTTTTATATTTTCCATGATCAATGACCTAAAGATTAGTTTTCAAGAAATTAGTTTCCCAATAGGCCAAGATTTTTCATCCTTTTTGTAGTGCTTCAGGAAATCTCATTGGTTGTTAGGTTTTCAAATAGTGGTGTGTATATATGGCTGTTAGGTTTTCAAATACTAGTGCGCTTTTCCAATCTCCCCTATTGTGCTTGTATTGGATATATGTGTGTATATCTACAGAACATATCTAGCTATGGATCGTAGTTGGATGGTTAGTAAATGCACAAGTGATGAGTATTTTAAGGGAGTGAAAGAGTTTATAGAATTTGTTCAAAGGAATGTTCCTAATAGTATAGGAATGTTCTGTTGTCCTTGTGTCAAATGTTTGAATACGAGGAAATGTACGGTCAATGATATACATACTCATCTTATCTATATTTGGATTTGCTTGAATTATACAAGATGGATATGGCATGGTGATGTGTTGTTAAGTACTAAGCCAAGTGTCTCCCAAAGTGAGGACGTTGACATGGATATGGAGGATGATCGAGTAGAGGACATGATCTGTGATATTGGACAAAAATCTTTTCAGCGAGCACATGTGTATGAAAGGTTGTGCAGTGATGCGGATAAGCCTATGTATCCTGGGTGTACTACTCATACACGGTTGTCGGTGGTGTTAAAATTGGTTTGTGTGAAGGCGAGAAATGGTTGGAGCGATAAAAGCTTCACCGAATTGCTTGAATTATTGAAATACTTGCTTCCAGAGGACAACACATTACCTGACCATACCTATGAGGCCAAGAAGGTATTGTGTCCGATGGGTATGGAGTATAAGAAGATACACACATGCCCCAATGATTTCATATTGTACACGGGTGATTATGAAGAGAATCATGATTGCCCCAAGTGTGGGTTATCACGCTACAAAGTGATGGATGGTGATGATGGTGATGATCTTTATGATTCGATTTGTAATGTGAAAAAAAGGTTCCTCCTGCAAAGGTGTTTGGTATCTTCCCATAATTCCAAGGTTCAAGCGATTGTTTGCTAATGTGAAAGATGCAAAGAATCTTAGATGGCATCATGATGAGAGGAAACGTGACGGAAAGGTTAGCCATCCGGCTGATTCTGTGCATTGGAATAAGATTGATGCTTTGTTTCTGGATTTCACCGATGAGCCAAAAAGCTTAAGACTCGGACTTGCTACAAATGGAATGAATCCATATGGTGACTTAAGTAGTATTCATATTTGGGTGCTCAATTACACTAAGCTTACGGTGCCAGTTTTTAAATGTAAGTGGGTTGATAGTAAAGGTGGTGTACAAACCATGAATGGGGATTTACATTGGTAGACTTTTGCAAGTTAGGTCATACAGATGAGCCTTTCATCATGGCTTCCCAAGCAAAACAAGTGTTTTACATCACTTATCCTTCTAACAAAAGGTTGTCTGTGGTTCTCCAAGGAAAAAGCATGCATAATGGTAGTGATGAAAATCAAGATTCAACTCTTGATATTCCCGAGACTCCTTCTTTCTCAACAAGCATGCCTACTATCATTGAGGAAACACAGGTGGATGAAATACATGCCACTCGTGATGATCATCATGAACGGATTTTGATATAGCTAAATTAAACTTGAACATAATGTGAGTTTTGTTCTTTTAGGGCAAATGTTTTATTTATCTATTTTAGTTTATATTTATTTTCATTTATCCATCTGTATTTATCTTTATCTTTATTTATCCTTGTTAAAATAACCTAATTTATTAATTTTTGTTTCCGAACAGTCATACACATGGATAAAGCGGACATCCCACATGCACGGGAGGGT
Source organism: Sophora flavescens (assembly GCA_030762895.1). NCBI lineage: Eukaryota > Viridiplantae > Streptophyta > Magnoliopsida > Fabales > Fabaceae > Sophora > Sophora flavescens. The sequence goes on from CM061063.1 coordinate 109,297,229, forward strand.
CAGTGGCACCTACTCCTGTTGATAGTGTAAGTTTTATTTATACATATAATTTAATTAATTAGTCTCATTTTCTTTATTTATCCATGTTATACATAACCCTCTAATTTAATATTTATTTGTCCAAACAAGCATCACAAAGTAAGAAAAAATGAGGTAGAGCGGCCACTAGTTTGAAAAAGTTAGAAAAGGCTAGGCTCGGTGGTCAGCAGCTTGAGGTGTGGTTTGATGATAAATTGACTCCCTAGGGACCCTATGCTAAGTAATTTACAACCTGGGTGTCTAAGGAAGCTAAAAAGCACACTAGCATCCTATATGATGAGTGGGAAGACGTGCCACAGAACGTTAAGGATCAGATTTAGGAGGCTATCATGATATTTTACTTTTACACTCTTTTGATGTACATTATTAAAGAATTATTTGAGTTCTAATTCCTCCATTTTGTTATGTATTTAATGTGTAGATAGCATGGACCGTGCCAAATACGGAAATGCATAGGGCGAAATGACTCCTACTGGCGGCAACGCGTTGGAATGGGTTTAAGCACGATCTTACTAGGCACTACGTATTCGGACTGAGGAAACCCAAAGAACTTTTTATAAAGTACTAGTACCTTGATAGGGAGACCTGGGATAGTTTTGTTAGGAGCCGACATGCACCTTCATTTCTGGTTAGTTGAAGTTAATTTACTTATCCATTTTAGAGTACATTTAAGTTAAAAAAAATTATTTAACTAAATTTATTATGTGTTTTTGTTTTAACAGGATAAAAGGGAAAGGGGTAAGCGGAATCAAGCAAAAAACATTCACACCCACACCATGTCTCAGGGTGGGACACCACTAAGATTAAGGAGATGATGGCGGATAAGTTGAGGGAGAGGCAGGAGGAGCTGAATGAGAGGATAGCAGCTGGAGAGGTGCCTGAGGACACAGTTGTTGATGCTCTGTCTCCTACCGCACGAGAGGATGTTTGGTTGGCGGGGTCGAAGGACAAAAAAAGGAGATTTTAAAGTTGAAGCCACTCGTACTGTGGTAGAAAAGATTGTAAGTAACAAACTAACTGCATTTATAGTTGATATTTGTATATATTGATATTTTTAACACATTGTCTTACACGTTTTTAATTTCTTCATTATAGGAGGAGCTTAAGGAAAAATCCTCCCAGGTCTCAATTTTCCAACATGGACGGCAAGATATCTTGATCACTGCCCTAAGCAAAGACGACCACCCTGGTCGGGAGATTGGTGTTCCAGGGACGATGAGCATCAAAAATTTTTATGGCATGGGCACTTCACGTAGGCGGGTCGAGCAGACGCTCGATAGGGAGGAGCTTAGAGAAAAGGTTAAACAGGAGCTTATTGTCGACCCGACCTTTACAGATCAGCTGATGAGCCACTTCCGGTCAAACCCATCCTTCAAGCAGATGCTTATAAAGGATCTTTCCTCCATGGGTTCCCAGGACACAGCGGGAGTTGCCCAACCTTCACATGTGAGCACAAAAGAGAGCTGTCAAAAGACACATGTGGAGGTGGATGACTTGTCACAGAGGCAGCAGGAGTTGGAGGTGAAACTGCGAGAGCTTGAGTTGGAGGTGAAACGACAGGAGCTTGAGTTGGCGCAGCGGGAGCTCAAGTTTTCCCGGCACGTATATTCATAATTATCATTATTCTCAACTGATTACTTATGTTTTTTTTTATTCTCAACTACTTATATACTTTCTTTATTTAAAATTGAAGGCAAAACCGATGTCGCTGTCTCCCATCACTCGTATGTTCTCTCTTGGTGAGGATTATGCGTACGAGGTTTTTGAATGCCCGTTGGAACACGATGGATGGGTGGTGATGAATGTGCAATATATGTTAGTTTGGAAGTGTAATTAGGGAAAATTTGTAAATAATCTTAGGACTTGTGAATGAAAAGGATTAGAAAATGTGCACATTCATTGGATTAGAGTTTTGATCCTTTTATGTGAAAAATATAAAAAGATGTCAAAAATATGCAGAATTGAAGGCCGGATGCTCAGCTCTAGAACCGGGCGCTCAACCCGGACAGAAACGGAAGAAAACAGCAGGTGCAGGCCAAGAACCAGCACTCAGCGTTGGTGTATGGGCGCTCGACACCAGGATGCTGCAGAAGAACCAGCGCCCAGCACTAGTGTGCTGTGCTTAGCCCTAGCTGTAGACAATAAGCCACGTTTTTACGGAGACAATAGCGCCCAGTGCAGGCCAGGGGCACTCAATGCTGGGCGACGTGCAGAAACTCTATAAATTCGAGTTTGGACAGAGTTTGAAGCAACTTTGGCTCATTTTTCACATTTTATCACCCTGGTTCACCTCATTCTCTCGGTATCCATTGGAGATTCAAGCTTGGGAACAAGATTTGGAGCTTCCATGGCTTCCTCCACTCACTCATACTCAATTTTCTTCTTCGCTTCTCTTTCTAATATGAGTTGCTAGATCATTTAGGTTAGGTTAGGATGATTTCAACTGGAATTTGATGTAATTGACATTGATTTCTAATTTCAATTTGAGTAATTTCTTCTATGCTTAATGCTTTTCTTGGATTGATCAACCTTGAAATGATGTTAGATTCAATTTCACAATTGGAAAATTGGTTATTGGATTGGAATTGAAGTGATTACCATTGTGATGTTGATTCTAGGAATAGAACTCTATTGAAATGCATTCTTATGAGTCTTATGCTTAATGTTTGTGCTAATTCTTGAATCACCTAAGGAATTAGGATTCTTAATTGGTACAAAAGGATTATCACCTAAGGAATGAGGGTTCTTAATTGGTACAAAAGGATTATCACCTAAGGAATTGTGGATAAATCTAGGTTAGTGACTTGAATGTCGATTGTATGGAATGAATTGAAGTTAGGATTAAATAAGGTTACGTCAATTGAAGATTGAATGATTCTGATGCCTAACCGTTTTTGCCTATATTGAGTTCATTCTTTAATTGCTTGTTTCATTCATTTGTGTGATAATTCTAAATACAAGAAACTCATTTACTCTTTTATAAACATGAAATTCATTGGTTCAAATATCAATTGCCTAAGCTACGTTGCTACTTGAAACACACTCCTCATTGGGAACGATACTCTACTCTCACGTTATTACTTGTATGATTTGGTACACTTGCCAATCGATCAACAAGTTTTTGGCGCCGTTACCGGGGATTGTTGATTTCAATATCAACAAGGCTAAAGCATTGTTAATTTGAACATTTTTTCTTTGTTATTTTTATGTTTTTGTTAAATAATTGATATATTGGATATTCACATCCTCTTGTGAGATTCTTGTGTAGTGTATGCGATGTAAAGCAACAAGGGGACTGTTATTTAATCCCGAAATTGAAAAGACCGCAAAGAAGAATCGAAAAGAATCAAAAGAAAGGAAGAAGCGAAGCAAGGAAAAACCAAGTTCTTTTACATCACAAGTTCAACAAGAAGAAATCATGGCTGAAAATGTGCAAGGTATCCAAAGGACATTGGGAGAATATTCTCATGGTCCAATCAACCGGAATCATTCAAGTATTGTTAGACCACCAGTAGCCGCAAATAATTTTGAGATCAAGCCGGCATTGCTCCATATTATGCAACAAAATCAATTTGGAGGAAGTGATGCCGAAGATCCAAATAGTCATGTCTCAAATTTTCTAGAGATATGTGAGACTCTCAAGATTAATGGAGCTATGGATGATGTTATAAGGTCGCGGTTATTTCCTTTTTCATTGTGGGATAGAGCCAAGGCTTGGCTTCAATCTCAACCAAGAGGAAGTATCACTACCTGGGATGACTTGGAAGAAAAGTTCTTAGCAAGGCATTTTCCACCGTCTAGGTTTGTGAAGATGAGAGGAGATATTTCAAGCTTTATGCAACGTGATGGTGAGACTTTATATGATGCTTGGGAACGCTTCAAAGATCTCATAAGGAAGTGCCCTAATCATGGGTTTGATGAACTTCGACAAATGCAAATATTTTGTAATGGGTTGAGACCTCAGACAAAGCTCATGTTAGATGCCTCGGTGGAAGGTTCAATGAAATCAAAAACTGCGGATAAAGCTTTGAGGTTGGTTGAAGCTATGACTTCCAATGATTATCTCATGAATCATGATAGGGGAGGTCCATCAACAAAGGGGATGTTGGAGCTTAATTCTCAAAGTGCACTTTTGGCTCAAAATAAACTCATCACTAATCAATTGGAATCAATCACAAAGCAACTAAATGCTATGAGTTTAGGGCCAATGCAAGCACAACAAGTAATGAGTTGTGATTTTTGTGGTGGAGAGCATGAGAATTGTTGAAGGTTTGGCAAGTGCACCAAATCGTACAAGTAATAATAATGAGAGTAGAGTATCGTCCCACGAGGATTGAGATTCAAGTAACAATGACAACTAAGCAATCGATATTTGAACGGATAAAACTCATAGTTCCAGCATTTAACTGAGATGTTGAATTAAGTGTTGTTACAAAGGTAATTGAAATAGGTTTTCTGTTATCACACAATCAATACAATGGAAAACAAATGAACAATTAAGAGGAATCAAGTATTTAAGACGGTTAGGAATCGGAATCACTCAATCTTCACTTGATGTAACTCACAGAACCCTAATATTCAATTCAATTCATTTAATTGACATTCAAGCCACTGATTTAGATCTATCCCTAATTCCTTAGGTGATAATCCTTTGTTACAAATTATGAACCCTAATTCCTTAGGTGAATCAAAATTAGCACAAGCAGTAAGCACAAGACTTACAAGGAATGCACTGCAATGAAGTTCTATTCCTAGAATCGACCTCACAGTGGTAATCTATTTCAGTTCTAGCATGAACACACATTTTCCAATTATGCATTCATTCATACGATCAATTTCATGAATGGCCAATTCAGGAAAAGCATTAAGCATTGAAAAGATTACTCAATTTGAACGAATCTGAATTGAAATCAGAGTTGGAACGAACTTACATCAAGATCTGATTGAACTCATCCTATCCTAACCTATGGAATTTAGAAACTCATATCTACGAGATGAAATCTAGAAGAAATAGAAGAAATCTGAGGTAGAGAAGCCATGGATTCTTCAATCCTCTCTTCCGAAAGCTCTTGAACTCCCTGGTTTCAACACCCTCTCAGAGAACACAGATTAGATTCAGAGTAAAAATGACCAAAAGTTCTTTTTGAATCTGTTAAAAACGTATTTATACTGGTTCTGCTCGTCTGCCTTCGCTGGGCGCCCCTAGCCTGCGCTGGGCGCCCAAACATCTTCTCTTCTTTGAAGCACTAGCGCTGGGCGCTATCTCCTAGAGCTGGGCGCTATCCCATGCTTCCTGGCGCTGGGCGCCCCTCTTCTTATGCTGGGCGCTGGTTCACTCCAAAATGCTAGCGCTGGGCGCTGGCCCATGCTTTGCAGGATGCATTTTTCTTCCATTTCTGTCCGAGCTGAGCGTCCAATTCCAAGGCTGAGCGCTGGGCTACTATTCCTGCACATTTTCAACCTCTTTTAAGTATAATTTCAATATAAATTGAAATCTAAGTATCAAAACTCTATTCAAATGAATGTGTACATTTTCTTATCACTTTTCCTATAATTTCTAGGATTATTTACAAACTCTTTCCTAATTACACTTCCAAACTAACATATTTTACACATTCATCACAACCCCAAACTTAGAAATTTTGCTTGTCCTCAAGCAAACAATTAAATTCAAAACAGGGATGAATGAGATAGATTTTCATGGTCAATTCTCTTGTGAAGCAAATTACTCATGCAAGACTTCAATTCCTTGACACTTTTGCAAAATGGACAAGCATCACACAATCATTCATAAATTCCAATTGATCACAAGTTTCATGCTTTAGAACAATCAAACATAGTACAAAATTAGCTCCATTGAATGCACAAAATTATCCCTTGCAACCTCTCTGTTTAAGTGTTTCACACATCCTCACTTGGTCATGTTTGCTCTCAATTCCAATCATCATGCATTCCCCAATCCTAATCTTGATAAGATGCTAGGAACATACATCACAAATGCCAATGCAACACATATCATGAGGTCTTTTATTTGGATGTAATGGGGCTTAGGTACGGGTGGATGAGAATAAGGATATATATGCTATGCTACTTTGGCTTCAAGGACTATTTGGACTCTTTTAGAATTTTCACTTGCCTAGTCTAGCTACAAGCACATAAGCACACAATTTGTGCTATTTCCTTTTTATTCATTTCCAACTATTTCTTTTTCTCTTTTTCTCTTTTTGGCTTTTTCTATTTTTTTTTCTTTTTCAGTTTTTATTTTTCATTTTTTTTTTCTAGTAGGCATCTTTAGTGGCCTACTTACCACCCCAAACTTTATTTGCTTGCTTGTCCCTAAGCAAGAGAACAACCCCAAACTTAAGTCCAAACATTCCTCTAAGCCAAAGTAGTGGGACAAAATGGTTTTATCACTTTTTGGCTTGTAATGTGCGATCATACCAAGAAAAATAGGCCAAGGCTCAATTGGGCTTAACAATGGTAAATGATAGGTTGGCAATTATGGCACCAAGCTTAAACAAAGAATTATTGCCTCAATCATTCATGCATATGCAAGAACATTGCAACAATGACAAGCATTCAAGGCAAGAAAAGGGGAGAACATGCAAGTGATGGACAATCACACATGAAAGAAACAAGTCATCTGGATAATGTGCCAGAGCATTTGGGCTCAAAAGCTCACAGTTAATGGTTATGTGCAAGAGAAAATCCATGCATCCAACATTGCATCAATCATAGCATGAAAAATTGTCACAAACAATTCACAGGGATCAATGGTTTCAATGAAATCATATACTTAGCCAGTATAAATTGCATCATGTTAGAAATTTCAGTCAAGCAAAAGTTCTATGCTCACTAGAGAATCTACACAAGAATCCATTCAACACAAGTTGTGCAATATATGCAAGTTTGGACAATTTATTCCTACAACTAACTAACAAATGAAAGAGGGCAAAGAAAATTAATAGAGTTCAGAACACCCCCTTTCTTCTGCACACTGGATGAGTATGTGAAATTTTTTTTTTTCATTAATTCCAGCGCTCAGCCTCCACTTGAGCGCCCAGCTCTGGCTGGCTAGCGCCCAGCTCTGGCTGTCTAGCGCCCAGCGCTAGCTGTCCAGGAGCTACAGAAATTTGCAGCGCTCGTCCTTCCTGTGGAGCGCCCAGCGCCACTCATCCTGGTAGTCTCTGACTTTTCCTACGCTGGGCGTCAAGCCGAGCGCCCAGCGTCTTGATTTACCTTCAAATTCTCCCACTTCCTCTGCTGCTAATTCTTTGGCCTACTCAAATCTGTACCAAATGTCAGAATGAACTTTACACAGTAAGATGCATCATAATGTGTGATGAAAGATAAGGGAAAAAAAAATTCACATAAAATCTAATCTAATCTTGGGTTGCCTCCCAAGAAGCGCTTCTTTAACGTCACTAGCTTGACGCCGATTATTTAATGCTCAAGGTGGCTTGAATGAACAGAAAAATGGAGCATTTTTGTTGCTTTTCTTGCCACCACTGGTCACATTATTCCCACCATTAACCAATGGTATATTGCCCTTCTTTGATGAATCATCTTCTTTTGGCCAAAGTGGTTGGAATTGAGATGACCATTGAGACTTCCTCTTCTTCTTTTTCTTTCTGTTCCCATTGCTCTTCTTTTTCTTCTCATGTTCATCTTTGCGAACTTCTTGGAGCTCTTGGTTTTGCACAAATTGAACTTGAGCATGAATAATTGGTGAAGTTCCCGTAGACTCCTTATCAACCATGTTCACAACCATTTGTTCTTCATTCACCCTCAATATAATCTCGCCTTTTGATACATCTATCAAAGCTCCGGTAGCTAAGAAGGGTCTTCCAAAAATCAGTGGAATACTCACATCTTCCTCAATGTCCAACACAAAGAAATCCATGGGAAATATGAACTTTCCTACTTTCACAAGTAAGTCCTCTACCAAACCATATGGTCTCCTAATTGATCTATCCGCAAGTTGCAATGAGATCATGGTTGGTTCCACATCATGAATTCCAAGCTTCTTCATCATGGATAATGGCATCAGATTAATACTTGCCCCAAGGTCGCATAGGGCTCTAGCCTTTATTACATCTCCAATGATACAAGAAATGGTAAAGGATCCGGGATCCCTTAACTTAGGTGGAAGCTTGTGTTGGAGAATTGAGCTACAATTTTCAGTCAAAGCCACTACCTCACTTGATTCAATCTTTCTCTTCTTTTCAAGCCATTCTCTCATGAACATGGCATTTGATGGCATACTCTCTAATGCTTCGGCAAAGGGAATATTTATTCGCAATTGTTTGAAAATATCCAAGAACCTATCAAATTGCTCTTCTTTCTTTTTCCTCTTCTTCTTGATTGGATATGGCACTTTCACATAAGAAGGAATCTCTTGCGGCTTGCCCCCTTCTTTCAAAAGCTGACTCTTTGTCTTTCTCAAGATGGAATTTTCATCAACTAATTTCAGTTTCTTTTCCTTCCTATCATCTTGAGGTTCCTCATTTTCTTTCCTTTTTGAACTCTCTTCTTTCTCTTCAGTATCAACTATCTTCTTTCTCAATGCAGAATTTTCAGCATTTTGACTTGAGGAATGCTCAACACCCGGCTCTACTAGCTCTCCACTTAGCAACATGATGGTTTTGCACTCCTCCTTTGGATTATTAGTGGTTTTTCCAGAAACTCCTGCACTTAATGCACTTGAAAGCTGTCCAATCTGCACTTCAAGGTTCTTTATTGATGCATCGGTATTCTTGAAGTTAGATTGGGTGACTTGAATGAATTGTGCAAGAGTGCTCTCCCACTTGTTCATCCTCTCATCGGTATCACGATGTGGTTGATTTTGAAGTAGTGGTTGTTGTGAAGGTGTATTTTCTTGTGGAGCTTCTTGTGACCAAGGAAAGTTAGGGTGCTTCTTCCAATTTTGATTATAAGAGTTGGAGTACAAATTCTGCCCTTGTCTTGGAAAATTCCCCATGTACTTTGCTTCCTCTTGAGAACTTAGAGATGCTTCACAATTACCATTATCATGCCCTCCTCCACAAAAATCACAACTCATGACTTGTTGTCCTTGTGTTGGTCCTAGACTCATAGCCTTTAGTTCTTTGTGTGATTGCATCCAATTGATTTGTGATGATTTTGTTTTGAGCTAATATTGCATTTTGAGACTCAAGCTCCCATATCCCTCTCTTTGATGTGTTCCCTCTGTCATGGTTCATCAGATAATCATTGGATGCCATAGCTTCAATCAACCTTAAGGCCTCTTCCGCTGTTTTGGAATTCATAGATCCTCCGGCCGAAGCGTCCAACATAAGCTTTGTTGATGGCCTCAATCCATTACAAAAAATCTGCATTTGTTGAAGATCATCAAAGCCGTGATTGGGACACTTTCTTAAAAACTCCTTGAATCTTTCCCAAGCATCATATAAGGTTTCACCATCACGTTGCATAAAGCTTGAGATTTCACCCCTCATCTTCACAAACTTGGACGGTGGGAAATACCTTGCTAAGAACTTCTCTTCCAAATCGTCCCAAGTTGTGATGCTTCCTTGAGGTTGAGATTAGAGCCATGCTTTAGCTCTATCTCTTAGTGAAAAAGGAAACAACCGCAGTCGTATCGCATCATCGGTGGCCCCATTGATCTTGAGAGTCTCACATATCTCTATGAAATTCGAGATATGACTATTCGGATCTTCGGCTTCACTTCCTCCAAACTGATTTTGCTGCATAATATTGAGTAAAGCCGGTTTGATCTCAAAGTTGTTCGCAGCTACCGGTGGTCTTACAATGCTTGAGTGATTCCGGTTGGTTGGACCACTGGAATACTCTCCCAATGTTCTCCGGTTCCTATCCACATTTCCAGCCATGATCACCTCTTGTTGGACTTGAGATGAAGAAGGATTTTCTTTTGCCAAATTTTTATTTCTCTGTTTTTGCTCTCTTGTTTTCTTTCGATTCTTCTTTGCTGTTTTCTCAATTTCTGGATCAAATAACAGCTCGCTTGTTGCTTTACCTCGCATACACTGCACAAGATTTTCAAGAGAATTTCAGAGCATGCACTAATTCAAAATTTTCGCAGAGAAACAGAAAATTAATCAACAGAAAAATAATGTTCAAATTAACAAATGCTTTCGTTTTTGTTGCTATTGATCAACAATCCCCGGCAACGGCGCCAAAAAACTTGTTGAAGGTTTGGCAAGTGCAACAAATCGTACAAGTAATAATAATGAGAGTAGAGTATCGTCCCACGAGGATTGAGATTCAAGTAACAATGACAACTAAGCAATCGATATTTGAACGGATAAAACTCATAGTTCCAGCATTTAACTGAGATGTTGAATTAAGTGTTGTTACAAAGGTAATTGAAATAGGTTTTCTGTTATCACACAATCAATACAATGGAAAACAAATGAACAATTAAGAGGAATCAAGTATTTAAGACGGTTAGGAATCGGAATCACTCAATCTTCACTTGATGTAACTCACAGAACCCTAATATTCAATTCAATTAATTTAATTGACATTCAAGCCACTGATTTAGATCTATCCCTAATTCCTTAGGTGATAATCCTTTGTTACAAATTATGAACCCTAATTCCTTAGGTGAATCAAAATTAGCACAAGCAAAGAAGCACAAGACTTACAAGGAATGCACTGCAATGAAGTTCTATTCCTAGAATCGACCTCACAGTGGTAATCTATTTCAGTTCTAGCATGAACACACATTTTCCAATTATGCATTCATTCATACGATCAATTTCATGAATGGCCAATTCAGGAAAAGCATTAAGCATTGAAAAGATTACTCAATTTGAACGAATCTGAATTGAAATCAGAGTTGGAACGAACTTACATCAAGATCTGATTGAACTCATCCTATCCTAACCTATGGAATTTAGAAACTCATATCTACGAGATGAAATCTAGAAGAAATAGAAGAAATCTGAGGTAGAGAAGCCATGGATTCTTCAATCCTCTCTTCCGAAAGCTCTTGAACTCCCTGGTTTCAACACCCTCTCAGAGAACACAGATTAGATTCAGAGTAAAAATGACCAAAAGTTCTTTTTGAATCTGTTAAAAATGTATTTATACTGGTTCTGCTCGTCTGCCTTCGCTGGGCGCCCCTAGCCTGCGCTGGGCGCCCAAACATCTTCTGCTGCTGAAGCACTAGCGCTGGGCGCTATCTCCTAGAGCTGGGCGCTATCCCATGCTTCCTGGCGCTGGGCGCCCCTCTTCTTATGCTGGGCGCTGGTTCACTCCAAAATGCCAGCGCTGGGCGCTGGCCCATGCTTTGCAGGATGCATTTTTCTTCCATTTCTGTCCGTGCTGAGCGTCCAATTCCAAGGCTGAGCGCTGGGCTACTATTCCTGCACATTTTCAACCTCTTTTAAGTATAATTTCAATATAAATTGAAATCTAAGTATCAAAACTCTATTCAAATGAATGTGTACATTTTCTTATCACTTTTCCTATAATTTCTAGGATTATTTACAAACTCTTTCCTAATTACACTTCCAAACTAACATATTTTACACATTCATCAAGAATGTAAAATGCGAAGCATCTCTAAGTTCTCAAGAGGAAGCAAAGTACATGGGGAATTTTTCAAGACAAGGGCAGAATTCTTATTCAAATTCCTACAATCAAAATTGGAAGAAGCACCCTAACCTTCCTTGGACACAAGAAGCTCCACAAGACAACACATCTTCACAACAACCACTACTCCAAAATTAACCACATCGTGATACCGATGAGAGAATGAACAAGTTGGAGAGCACTCTTGCACAATTCATTCAAGTCACACAATCTAACTTCAAGAATGTCGATGCATCAATCAAGAACCTCGAAGTGCAGATTGGACAGCTTTCTAAACAAGTTTCAAGTGCATTAAGTGCAGGATTTTCGGGAAATACTACTAATAATCCAAAGGAGGAGTGCAAAGCTATCATGTTGCGAAGTGGAAAGTTAGTAGAGCCGGTTGTTGATCATTCAACAAGCCAAAATGCTGAAAATTATGAGTTGAGAAAGATGATTGTTGAGACTAGTGAGAGAGAAGAGAGTTCGAAGAGGAAAGAAGAAATGGAATCTCAAGATGATAGGAAGGAAAAGAAGCTGAAATTAGTTGATGAAAATTCTATCTTGAGAAAGACAAAGAGTCAACTATTGAAGGAAAGGGGCAAGCCACAAGAAATCCCTTCTTATGTGAAAGTGTCATATCTAATTGAGAAGAAGAGGAAGGATAAAGAAGAGCAATTTGATCGGTTCTTGGATATCTTCAAACAATTGCAAATAAATATTCCCTTTGCGGAAGCATTAGAGAGCATGCCATCATATGCAAAGTTCATGAGGGAATGACTCTCAAAGAAGAGAAAATTTGCACCAAGTGAGGTAGCGGCTTTAACTGAAAATTGTAGTTCTATTCTCCAACAAAAGCTTCTATCTAAGTTGAAGGACCCCTGATCTTTTACTATACCATGCGTTATTGTAGAGGAAATAAATGCTAGAGCCCTATGCGACCTTGGAGTAAGTATCAACCTTATGCCACTATCCATGATGAAGAGACTTGGTATTCATGATGTAGAACCAACTATGATCTCCTTGCAACTTGCGGATAGATCAATTAGGAGACCATATGGTTTAGTGGAGGACTTGCTTGTGAAAGTAGGAAAGTTCATATTTCCCTTGGACTTCTTTGTCTTGGATATTGAGGAAGATGTGAACATTCCTTTGATTTTTGGGAGACCCTTCTTAGCTACAGCTGGTGCCTTAATTGATGTACCCAAATGAGATGAATGGAGAACAAATGGTTGTAAAAATGTTTGAGAGAGAGCCTATGGACAATTCATCACTTATCCATGCTCAAGTTCATTATGTGCATAGTCAAGAGGTGCGGAAAATTTCTAAGGATGAACATCGAAAGAAAAAGAAGGAAAAAGAATAAGTCTCAATGGTCATATCAATTCCAACCACTTTGGCCAATAGAAGATCATTCATCAAAGAAGGGGAATACACCAATGTTTGATATTAAGAACAATGTGAGGGGTGGTGGCAAGAAAAGCAACAACAAGTCACCATTCTTCTCATCCTCCAAACCACCTTGAGCATAACATAATCAGGCGTCAAGAAAGTGACGTTAAAGAAGCGCTACTTGGGAGGCAACCCAAGCATTTTTCTTCTTGCATTTTTGTTCTCTTATGCCTTGTCATGAAAAAAAAATAAGTTGCTCATTGAGTTCTTGAGTGGTTCCTTGATGTGTAGGCCATTTAATATGGTGTAATTACTTTGAATTGTTATGAAGGTACATCTAAGGAAAGTTGATCAAAGGAATGGGATAAATGACACAAAAGAAGGGTGAAAATGGCCCATGTGAGCACTACTGTGAGTGCTGGGCGAAAACAGAAAGCAGATTCACCAGAAAATAATGCACCTTGGGCGCTGAGCGTAGCTTTCTAGTGTTGAGCGCTAGCCAGTGTAAATTTTTTTTTTTGCACATGCTCATCCATTGTGCAGAAGAAAGGGGGTGCTCTAAACTCTTTACTTTTTAATCCTCCTTAATTGATAGTTAGTTTGAGTTGAATAAATTGCCCAGACTTACATATTTTGCACAAACTTGTGTTGTGAGTGAATTTCTGTGTAGATTCTCTTGTAAGCATATAACTTTTGCCTGGCTAAAATTTCTAACATCATGCATTTTGTGCTTACTGAGCACATGATTTCATTGAAACCATTGATCCTTGTGAACTGTTTGTGAAAAATTTTCATACTATGAATGTACAATGTTGGATGCATAAATTTTCTCTTGCACATAACCATGAACTGTGAGCTGTTGAGCCCAAACACATCACATTACTATTTCTTTCATGTGTGCTTGTCCATCACTTGTAAATTCTCACTTTTTCTTACCTTGATACTTGTCAATTACCATTGTTTGCAATGAGCATATACATATATGATTGAGGCAATAATTCTTTGTTTAAACTTAGGGCCATAACTGCTATTCCTAACATTTACCATTGTTAAGCCCAATTGAGCCTTGGCCTATTTTTCTTGGCATGATAGCACATTGCAAGCCAAAAATCGAAAAAAAAAACAATTTTGTCCCACTACTTAGGCTTAGAGGAATGTTTGGACTTAAGTTTTGGGTTTTTCTCTTACTTAGGGACAAGCAAGCAAATTAAGTTTGGTGTGAGTAGGCCACTAAAGATGCCTACCATGAAAAAAAAATTTGAGAAGAAAAAAAAAACAAAGTGTGAAGGAAAGAAAAAGAAAAAAATAGAAAAATCCAAAAAAGAGGAAAAGGAACAAAGAAAGTATACAAAAGTAAGAAAAAGGTAAAATAAAAAGATGAAAAAGAAAAGAATGAAAATAGAATGAAACAAAAAGAAAACAAAACAAAAGAAAAAAAGAGAAAAAAAGAGAGAGAGTTTTAAATAAATAAAAAGGGAAATAGCACAAATTGTGTGCTTATGTGCTTATGAACTAGCTAAGCAAGGGAAATCCCAAGAGTTCACATTCCTTGAAGTCAAAGTTGTTTAGCCTATATCCTTGATTTTATCCACCCTCACCTTAGCCCCATTACATCCAAATAAAAGACCTCATGATATGTAATTGCATTAATAGGTGGCACACCCAAATCAATAAATACAATTTAGATTTTGTGGTGATGATCTTGGGCATTTTTTCACAGATGGCGATTGGCTATCCAGCACGGTTGTGAGTCTTAGATCCACGTAAGTTAATTTTAATTTTATAATTTATTTAATTTTTATATTTTATTTCAGTTTATAATTTATTTCAATTTCAATATATTATGTAATTAACATCCACTTATTTCATATCTTAGGTATCTGAATCTTCTTCAAGTTGAGAGGGGCTCCAACCTTAATGGCTTCTTAGACTCCTCAGTCCTTGTGCCTAAGTTCTTTGACAATCGCACTGAAATCAGTTCATACATTGGAAGATTAGTGGGAGGTGATCGGAAAGAAATATATCTGACACCCTACATAATGCATCATCATTGGCAGTTGCTCATACTTCATCCTGCCAGGCATACTGGTATATTCTTATGCTCTCTCCACCAGAACCCGCCACGGTAGGTGGTGAAACCTATCAATACATAAGTAATTAATCTTGTATTTAATTTATGCTTTAAAATTTACTTTTATTTTATTATGCATATGATGAATTGATTAATTGACATGAATATTTTGTTTATGATAGCACGATGAAGGCATGTAGCATAAGTTGCGCCAAAAGAAGAAGTAAGACTTCTAAGTCAAAAGAAAATCCTGAATAGATTATCCTCAAGGTTGCTAGTTTGTTAAATAGTAATTAATATTATAATTACTAATATATATATATATGTATTTAACTTACACTAAATTTCATTTCTTTTGCAGTCTCGTCATTAGTTAGACAGTTGATCGTGTGACTATTATGTGATGCATCATATGCTGAACATAGTCTCCGCATCCATTACAGATGGGTGGAGGAAGGTAATCACTTAAACAACTTATTTAATTATATATTTTAGTTTTGGTGATGACTTGAGTTAATATTATTGTTATTTATTTGAACTTGTGCAAGCTTTTAGAGATCAATCTCCTCTTAAGAAAAAAAAAAGGAGATTTTAAAGACTTGAGGATGCTTCTTTCAGAATTCTTAGAAAAAAAATACCTCCTACATACTTAGAGGATCTGTAGTTAATTATATTTGTATATGAATTTGCATTTTTATACTTAGAAGCTAATAATTATGTTTTTTCTATCAATGGGTTTTTGTTTTTTGTCCCCCCATTGATTCTTTGTATTTCTTTTCTTTTAATAAAATTTATAAGGGTACTCTTTTTCCTTAATGATCTTTTTATCTCTAAGGAGGGTTTTGCATCATAAGGTTTTAATGATGCCATTTTTTGCTTAATTTGAGTGTGTGCAAATTCTTTAATGTGTGTATTGTTATGTATTCTAGACTATTTACTGTCTGCAGGGATAGTTGGGGGAATGGATATATTGAAAAAGAAATTAAAAAAAAATTACTTTTAACGTCGGTTCTCTACTTAACTGACGTTAAAATTAAATTATTAAATAAAAAAAATACTTATAACGTCTGTTGTTTAGTTAAAGGCACAACTTATAACGTCTATTGTTTAAAACAATATACATTAAACAACAGACATTAAATGTGAACTTTTATGTCAATTGTTAACAGACGTTAAAAGACATACTTTTAACGTCTGCTGACGTCGGCTGGAATAACATCAGGTTTTTTTTAGATCTTAAACAGTATTTTTAACTGATATAAAAAATACTTCCTGGACTAATGTTAGCTTTGTAACGTGAATATCAGATCAAAGAATCATAGCTCATTCATTTCCAAACTCTTCTCTCTACTTTCATCTTTTAGTTCTAATAGCTTATTTAGATGACGAGTTTCTGACTAAAAACCAAACCAAGTCGCCTTATTTTGTGACACCCATGTGAAATCTGGTTGTGTAGTTGTGGGTTTCACCTAATCTGGAACATAATTGATGAACAAAATTTAAATGTCTTCAATTTTTATCTACTATCAGAATAAATAATTTTTAATGGATATCGGTGTAAATTATATAAAAGTACACATGTCAAAATGTTATCTCCTTTAGCTATTAAAACATATAAAAGCACAAATATCAAAATATTAATGAATATCGGTGTAAAACTTTTTACATTCACAGTATATACCGTTTTAATTCTTTAAATATATAGCCACTCATAAAAATGAATGGTTTATAGAATATTTGCGTTGAGGTAAAAAGAATAATAAAATTGTAAGCAAATAAAGGAACAACGAGTTAGATAACTAAAATATGGATACAAGTCAAGCATATCACTGATGTGTTTATGCAATTTTCATACTTTTAAGCCTCACATTTTGTCCAAATTGATGTAGTTTTAGAAATTATTTATCAATTTAGTATTATTTCAAAACTATTTAGCAATATAAATTTGTTTTATACAATGTGACACGTTTTTGTTTTTGTTTTTTTGAAACACTAAAGAAACTAGTTTGATTAGCTCCTTCAAAGGAGAACATGAATCATTCATTCTCTGACTTCAAACTCTTTCCCTCATCTCTACACACACATTCGCGTGCCACCACTAGAGAGGTGGTTTTGGGCAATTTTTTGGCCTGGAATCACCCATTTACTTCCCTTTTTCTTCCCTTTTATCTAAATAAGTGGTTTTTCATATAGATCTGATTTTTTTCTCTCGTGTTTTTCGTCGTCTATGTGTGGCGGTATTGTTGTTCGTCGTCTTGGTGAGGCGTTGTTTGGTTTCCAGTCTTGGTGCGGTGTTCGTTTGGTTCAGATTGGGAGATTTGCTTCAATCTATCACAGATTTGATCGAGAATTGTGTGTCAATGTTACAGATTCGGAGACATGGGTATTCTAGTGACTTTGATTTTGTCACTTTTTTAGGAATTTTGATTTTGCTGTGTTATGCTATTAACCTGGGTGTGGTGAGTTTGTTCGCAAGTTCATCCTTTTCGGTTTTTAGCGATGTTGGATTTATGTTGTTTTCGATTTATTTTACCAATTTGAATGAATGAATACATTTTTAGTCAAAAAAAAAAGAGAGAACATGAATCAAACAGGTTTGGACACGAAACAAGATGGAGAATATGAATCTAAGACTCACTAGTGCAAAATATACTTTTAACATCGGGGTTTTAACATTGGTTTTCAAAAAACCGATGTGAAAAAGGACGCGGTGGCATTTTTGAAATTAAATTGAAAATTTTTAACATCGGTTTTATATTAAACCGATGTTATAAAGTTTTTAACATCGGTTTCTAAAAACCCGATGTTGAAAATTAAACCAAAAATAAAAAATTTTAAAAATGCTTAATTTAACACATCGGTTTTATCATAACTGGTGTGGAATGTGTATGTTTTAACATCGGTTTTTTGAAAACCGATGTGGAAAACGAATAAAAAAATTAAGGAAATTATAACTTTTAACATCGGTTTTTCTGTTAACCGATGTGTAAAACCTTATAACATCGGTTTTTTTCTAACCGATGTGTATTGTTATCTGTCATTTTTTTAATCCCTCTTCCTCCTCTTCATTTTCGCGCTGCTATATAAGAGACCTTTTCATTTGTCCTTTTCATCTCTCATTTTTAATTCCCTCTTGCATGCCTGTGCTCACTCTCCCTCTCCTCTTCATTTTGAATATTTGCGCCAGTTGTTATCATCATTTCACTCAACGCTGCCACCATTCACTCCTCGAAAGGGTTCTTCAATCCCCGCCTTCTCATCTGCATGCCTGTGAGCTCACCCACCCCACCCACATCGTTACTGGTTGCTGCGCCTGCAACTTAAGGAGACCCACCACTCCGTTCGTGCTTCCGCGAAGAGGACCGCAGAAAAACGAGAACCACCACTCCGGTCTCTTAGCATCTCACAAATCTGGTATGTTCTCTCTGCTCTATTTTTAAACCCAAAAACCTAACATCTGTGATTTTTTTCAGATTATATTCTTGAGATTTTTTAGATTTTTGATTTTGTGTCTCTGAAAACCTGGTTGTTGTGAGGCTAATGGTGAACTGCATCCATGTACAACTCATGCATGTCTAGGCTCTGTCATGAGTGTGTTAGTATACACAGAAAGGAACACTAGTGGTGGTATCACGCGTCACGACTGTGATGCCTGTCACGGCTAGGCCATGACGGATTCTGCCATAGAGGTTGCTTCACTGGTTGGTCTGTGATGAGTGTGATTTCACATCATCTTTGTCTATCATTTTGCATGCATTTTCATGTAGTTTAGGCATATTTAATTTGATTTTTGGTTAATTTTCCTTTGGAACGGGTAAGGCGGTTTTCGTGGTGTTGTTTTGCAGAAATCAAAGGTAAAATGCTCAAGATCAACCATGATGGAGTTTGGATGAAAATAGGGCTTGAGAAGTGAAGAAAATGAGCCAAACAGAGCCCATCACGGCCTAGCCGTGATGCCCATCACGGCCATGATCGAGCGAAACTGAAAAGGAAGAAAGGCTGAAGTCAGAATCTGTCACGGCATGGCCGTGATGTCCATCACGGCCGTGACCTAAAACCCCCACAAGTCAGAGACCGTCACGACCTAGCCGTAATTTCTATCACGGCTGTGAAAAGAAGTCTCGCATCGCGAGCAGACTTTCGCGTCGCGAAATATCTGAAACCTATAGAATTGCCAAAGCCAGAAGCCGTCACGGCCTGGCCGTGATGGCCATCACGGCCGTGACGTGCATTACTTGGACCTGAAGCAACTGAATTGGATCAGAATTTGAGTTAGATTGGGATTCTAACTTCCCACATCTATAAATAAGGACCAGGCAGAGATAGACACACACATATAGACTTTTGGCTGCTACTTAGGCTACATTTTAGGATCTATCTTCTTCTTCCTCCTCTCCATTCTGATTTGTATTTACATGATGTTGTCAACCAAGCTTGTCATCTCCATGGAAAGGCTTGGGTAGTAGTTTATTTCTAGGGATTGGGGCTATGCCCATGTTTTGTTTATGTTGATAATTTGATGTAAAATCTTTGTTAATTACGATTTGTTTTAGATTTGATTTCTAGTGTTTGAATCACTCGTAAATTCGGTGGCCACTTGTTTGCGTGTCATAGGCATTCTAAGGAGGAACCTAGCGGTGAACTTAGGTGTCGGATCTATAGAGTCAGACTTGGGACTGAAATCACGAGAGTTAGAAGCCGTCCTTCGAGGATCAACGAGTTGTCACAAAACGCAAAGGGTCCAATCTGAGTTCGACTACCACGAGAGTAGGGGTTGGGTCACTTGGGCACGATTTTTGTAACCCCAGCGGGAGCTTAAGCTATTAGAGGATAAACTTGCCTTCAAGGCAATTTCGTTAATTAACAAGGGTAAATCAGATTAGTAACATAAACAGCCTCATAGGTAACCCAAATCCCTAGGAACCCATTTAGATCTAAAAACCCATAAACAGTTTACTTCCTATTTTATTTGTTTTCTGTTTGTTTATCTCTTAATTCAAAATTCAAAACCATTTCAAAATACAAAACCTTTTTATAGTCCAGATTTACTAATTTGAAATTTAGTTGCGATTCGGGATCACAGTCTCTATAGGATCGATATCTTTTATTACTTGGCGACAATCCGGTACACTTGCCGGAATCGCACGTGCGCTCGACGCGCAGGTCTGTCAAGTTTTTGGCGCCGTTGCCGGGGACTGTGCGTTTTCGAATCTCAATTTAATTTTTAAATTGATTTTTCTGGACCTATTCTTTTTATTTAATTTTTATATTTGGAAAAAAAAAAGAAGAAAAAAGGAAAAAATTTCAAAATTTCCTTCCTTCTAGTGTATCCATCTCTCTGTGTGTTATATGCAAAGATCCCTAAGTCTTGGGAGCCTTAGTGAGGTTGATCCAGAAATCGAGAGGACCTTTCACAGACGTAGGGGACTACAAAGAGAGAGAGAAAGGTTGAGTCCCGTTCCACTCATGGCGAATCAACCGGATACGAAACCTTTGAAGGATTACGCAGCCCCAAATGCGAGGGGCTTGCGAACTGGGATTGCTAGGCCAGAGATTGAGGCGGAGAACTACACTATACCGCCTATGCTAATCAACATGATTAGGTAGCACCAATTCGAAGGATTGCCCTCGGAGGACCCGATTGATCACGTAGAAACATTGTTGGAGTTCACCGATGCAATTAGGATTCATGGTGCCCCGGTCGATGCTATACGCTTAAGGTTATTCCCCTCATCTCTGACTGGAAAGGCAAAGGCTTGGCTAAAGCAATTGCCCGCCAACACCTTATCTACTTGGGACCAACTGGAGCAGGCGTTCTTGGAGAAATTATTCCCTCCATCCAAGACGGCCTATATACGAACCCAGATCACCGGCTTCTTCCAAAAAGACGGAGAATCCTTATCAGAAGCTTGGGATCGCTAAAAGGGACTGCTGGAGTCTTGCCCACACCATGGACTCGAGAGGTGGTTACTAGTGCACACCTTCTACAACAGATTGGACTACTCTTCGAAGGTGTCACTTGATTCTGCAGCTGGTGGAGCCTTTATGAATAGGCCTCTGACTGAGGCCTTCAACATCATTGAAAATGTAGCCACCAACTACCACCAATGGGGTTCAGAAAGAGGTAATAACCCGAACAAGATTTCGGGGGGTAAGTTTGAAGTTAATAGCACTGATCTTATAATGTCAAAAATAGACTCACTTAATAAACGTTTTGATCGGCTTGAAAGGGCTAATGTGAGTGCAATAGGTGCTACTAACATTGTTTGCGAGATTTGTGGAATGCAGGGACACGACATCATGGAGTGCCCACGAGGTATTGCTCATGGTCCCGGCGCTTCGGGGGAACAAGTGAACGCTTGTCACAACTTCTACGACACAAACCCGAAGCTGCCCAATTATGCTCCCCCAAATCCCTACAACCAAAGGAAGAACAACCCTTACCTCTCCTTCGGCAACTACAGCAACACGCTGAACCACGAGTTCAAAGAGGGCCAAGGTAATAGGAAACCCACGGTGGGGTATCCTCAGGTACAGAAATCTAAACTCGAGTCTTTATTGGAAAGTTTTGTTGAAACCCAAACAAAACAAAATGAGGAGTTTAGACAGCAAGGCAGGGCAGTAAACGAGGCAATAAAAGAGCTAGCATCTAAGGTAGACAACTTAGCAATCCATAACAAGATGCTAGAAACCCAGATTGCCCAACAAGCCAGCACATACTCTAGACCTAAGGGTACGTTCCCGGGTCAACCCGAGGCTAATCCCATTGAGCATTGTAATGCCATACACTTGAGGGATGATAAGCTTGGGGTGGGGGAAAAGGACGTGGAACCGGAGAAGGACATGAGCGAAGATGAAGAGCCAGAACCAAAGTATGTCCCTCCACCACCGTACCAACCCCCGATACCTTTCCCACAAAGGTTGGTCAGGAGAAAGCAAGTAGACATAGAAGCTAAAATGCCTCCTAAACTGAAAGACCTAGGTAGCTTCTCTATCGCTTGCTCAATTAAACAAGTGCAAATCGACCAAGCCTTATGTGACTTAGGGGCTAGTGCGAGCTTGATGCCGCTCACTATCTTGGAAAGGTTGGAAACGAAAGAGTTGAGACCATTCAAATTATCCTTACAATTTGTGGATGGCTCAACTAGGACTCCTCTAGGCATACTAGAGAATGTTCCTGTAAAGGTAGGGAAATTCTTCATCCCTACCGATTTCCTGGTATTGGATATGAAAGGGAATTATGAATTCCCCATCATTTTAGGAAGGCCATTCTTGGCCACCTCTGGAGCAGTAATAGATGTAAGGAATGACAAACTCTCTCTAAATGTAGAGGAAGGTAGGGTTGATTTTGAATTTACTAACTCATATAACAACCCTCCTTTTGAGAGCCACGTGTGCAGGATCGATATAACGTCTCCAGTGGTAAAAGAAGAGCTCAACATGGAAGCAACTCCAAAGATATGCATGGCTAATGATGCACCCAGTAGTGATGGAGTTGGAGTTGTTGATCATGTGGAAACAAAACTTCCGCCGGGAGGGAGTAAGGCCAGAAAGGTCCGAATGAAAAGAGCAAAGCGGAAGCGCAACTGGCCATATGAGCAGAATCGGCTCTTTGAAGGAGTCCCATGGAAGAGAAGTGTTCCTGCACTTCTACGCCCAGCCGACCCCAGTTGATTGAAGGAAGTTTGGTCAAGCTTAGGACCGTAAACAAGTGCTTCGTGGGAGGCAACCCAAGCTTTCTTTCCCTTTTCCTTTTGTTTTTGAATTTAGCTCTTGAATAATTTAAGAAGATCAAGAGGCAAAAAATCATAAATTAATAGATTTGTCTAGTGTTGTCATGTTAAAGAGGAAGGAAGAACGAAAAGAGCAAGGACTAATAAAGTCAGAAGCCATCACGCCCTGGCCGTGATTCAGGTCACGGCCGTGACAGGGCAACTCCTGAAGACAGAATTGATCACGGCCTGCCCGTGATAAGCCTCACGGCCGTGATGCAATCTCCACCCAAGTTTTGACTGGAATGTGAGCCAACACCCGCTACCACTTCGGTGAGTTGTTCCAATTTTTCTCCTCTCTTCGACTTGATTATTTAAATTGGGGACAATGTAAGTTTTAAGCTTGGGGTAGGGGTACTTTTGCATTTGCATTGTTGCATTCATATTGCATTCACATAGGCATAGTTGGGTATGATCACATTCTCTAGATTGCCCCTCACTTAGATTATGCATCCAATTGTGAGAACTTGGTGCCAAATAAATTGAGATAGTGAATTTTTGAACCCAATTTTTTTTATTCCTTGTGACAAGGCTAAAAATAAAAATTCTTGAGATAATCTTTTGATAGTTGATAATTAGCATGTGGTTCCTTAAATTTGTGTTTCTCACTGATTTTTGAACTACTAAATGTAAGATTTTGAGCCAAAAAGGGGGTACTCACTAAATCTACCCCATTCCTTGTGATAGAGTGTTTTAATTCCTCTCGGACTGTATTTTCTAGAACTTGACTTGAAACCGTTTCGAAACATAAAAAAAATTTTAAAACACTTTTGAAAATGATTGAGGCACTAGGTGTTTTTCCGGCCTTCTGAGCTTTGATTGATTAAATGTTACCCCTTAGTTGCCCAATTTTGATCCTAAAAGAATAAAATACTTTTCTTGGTACCATGAAATACTTTGATAAATAATACTTGGTATGGCACGTGTTAAAGTATTACAAAAGGGTAAAAAGATAGTTTGAAAAAGTATGGGATGAGAAAGTTAGAAAATATTTCTCTTGAGCTAAAAATCTCCCCTTATCCAAATAAATAAAAATGAAATAAACACAAAAAAATGGAGAAGGGGATGACAAAAGAAAGTGAGAAATGAAAAAAAAAAGAGAGAGAAAGAAAGGTGGAAAAGTAAATCAAAACCCAAAAAAGGTATTTTAGAAGGTGTCATGCTTTGCACTGTTTGATAATTTGTTTAGCCTTCTTGAATTTCTTTTCTCTTGATTTCCCCACCTAACAATTAATCCCATGGCCACATTACAACCAAAGTAAAAGACCTCTTGATTCTTATGTGTTTTCATTAATAAAGTAGAGATTTGGTTAATAGTCAAGCTTATGGTAGAGTACTTTCCTTGAGGAAATTGAGCGAATTGTCATGTACCCTAAAACACTTGAGTGAGGTGAGATGAGTGCCCAAATCAGTGAGAATATGGGTTTAGAACCTAAGCTTCTAATTGGACTTGAAATTGATTATCTCTTGGGGATTTATTGAACATGCCTATTACTTGGATTAGTTGCTCGGGTTCTTGATTCACTATCTATGCTTTGATTATTTATATCTTATGGCCTTAGTAATTGCTTGAGGACAAGCAAAATCTTAAGCTTGGGGTGATTTGATGAGTGTGATTTCACATCATCTTTGTCTATCATTTTGCATGCATTTTCATGTAGTTTATGCATATTTAATTTGATTTTTGGTTAATTTTCCTTTGGAACGGGTAAGATGGTTTTCGTGGTGTCGTTTTGCAGAAATCAAAGGTTAAATGCTCAAGATCAACCATGATGGAGTTTGGATGAAAATAGGGCTTGAGAAGTGAAGAAAATGAGCCAAACAGAGCCCATCACGGCCTAGCCGTGATGCCCATCACGGCCTAGCCGTGATGCCCATCACGGCCATGTCGAGCGAAACTGAAAAGGAAGAAAGGCTGAAGTCAGAATCTGTCACGGCATGGCCGTGATGTCCATCACGGCCGTGACCTAAAACCCCCACAAGTCAGAGACCGTCACGGCCTAGCCGTAATTTCTATCACGGCTGTGAAAAGAAGTCTCGCGTCGCAAGCAGACTTTCGCATTGCGAAATATCTGAAACCTATAGAATTTCCAAAGGCAGAAGCCGTCACGGCCGTGACGTGCATTACTTGGACCTGAAGCAACTGAATTGGATCAGAATTTGAGTTAGATTGGGATTCTAACTTCCCACATCTATAAATAAGGACCAGGCAGAGATAGACACACACATATAGACTTTTAGCTGCTACTTAGGCTACATTTTAGGATGTATCTTCTTCTTCCTCCTCTCCATTCTGATTTGTATTTACATGATGTTGTCAACCAAGCTTGTCATCTCCATGGCAAGGCTTGAGTAGTAGTTTATTTCTAGGGATTGGGGCTATGCCCGGGTTTTGTTTATGTTGATAATTTGATGTAAAATCTTTGTTAATTACGATTTTGTTTTAGATTTGATTTCTAGTGTTTGAATCACTCGTAAATTTGGTGGCCACTTGTTTGCATGTCATAGGCATTCTAAGGAGGAACCTAGCGGTGAACTTAGCTGTCGGATCTATAGAGTTAGACTTGGGACTGAAATCACAAGAGTTAGAAGCCGTCCCTCGAGGATCAGCGATTTGTCACGAAACGCAAAGGGTCCAATCTGAGTTCGACTACCACGAGAGTAGGGGTTGGGTCAATTGGGCACGGTTTTTGTAACCCGAGAGGGAGCTTAAGCTATTAGAGGATAAACTCACCTTCAAGGCAATTTCATTAATTAACAAGGGTAAATCAGATTAGTAACATAAATAGCCTCATAGGTAACCCAAATCCCTAGGAATCCATTTAGATCTAAAAACCCATAAACAGTTTACTTCCTATTTTATTTGTTTTCTGTTTGTTTATCTCTTAATTCAAAATTCAAAGCCATTTCAAAATAGAAAACCTTTTTATAGTCCAGATTTACTAATTTGAAATTTAGTTGCGATTCGTGATCACAGTCTCTGTGGGATTGATAT
The DNA here is from genome assembly GCA_030762895.1 of Sophora flavescens. Taxonomy (NCBI): domain Eukaryota; kingdom Viridiplantae; phylum Streptophyta; class Magnoliopsida; order Fabales; family Fabaceae; genus Sophora; species Sophora flavescens. Next base: position 109,323,075 of record CM061063.1, read on the forward strand.
CTTTTATTACTTGGCGACAATCCGGTACACTTGTCGGAATCGCACGTACGCTCGACGCGCGCGCCTGTCAGTCTGTCACGGCCGTGACCACCATCACGGCTAGGCCGTGATCAGTTCTTCCTGTGAGGGTCTGGTTCAGTTGGCATGTCACGGCCATGATGGACATCACGGGCTGGCCGTGACCAGTTCTGACTTTTCCATTATTTCTTTTCATCTCTACTCTATCATGGCCGTGATGGCTGTCACGGCTAGGCCGTGATGGGCTATGTTTGGCTCATTTTCTTCACTTTTAAAGCCCCATCTTCATGCAAGCTACATAATTAGTAAAGCCTTAGTTTCCCGTTTGAGATGCAATACTAATGAGCACACGTGTACGTGCTTAATGTACCACTCATTGTGTTGGATCTTGAATTGCCCAAAGTTGGACAGTTTGGGATAAAACTTTTTCTTAATTCAGTTAAAATAGTTATTCATTGATTCTAATGTTATATACTTGATGAAAGTTCGGATTGATACATTTCCTTTCGTTCTTCGGGTGCATACTTTATCGTGGTGGATGTCATCGCGTTCAAGTCGTGTACGTCGGAGACCGAAGGGAAATGCTGCCGAAATTTTGTCGAGTATGAGCATGAGAGTTAAGGACTAACTGTTAACCGAATGTTGAAAAAGTTTCTTCTTGAATGGGATAGGGCCTGTTGGACGAATCTGGGCAATTATACCCAGTCGTGCAAGTAGTACGGTGGTAAGACCGGTTTAACGTATCCACGGGGATTGGATGTCAACTACCAATTCACAAACTCAGCAACTATCTAGACTAAACTATTGATCAAGAGAAAGTAAAACAAACAAAAGAAAAGAAATAAAATCTTTTTGTCTTTTTGGGGACTTTTGACAAACACTTGGCGTGCAGAAAGGATATGTTGGGACTACACTTCACCAAACCTCTAACTCATGTACTATCAGGACTAGATACCTCCCATTCATGCTTCAGATATTAAAATCAATCCACTAAAATACTCAAACCCCGATTCCTCGGATGGCAAGAGCCTAAACCCACTAATAGACCCTAATTCCTTAGGTGGCCTAGATTAATGAATTTGCATTAAGATTAGGGATCATGTGATTACTAATAAACCTAGTTCCATTCCTAGATACAAGGCTTACTAGGTGATTAAATTCAATTCCGGTTATGATACGAACGTCCCCATTGCATACCAAAACACAAATCAAGTCATGGGGGTGCTAGCCACAACAAGCATTAAGCACATAAAAATAACCACTAATATGAAGACATGAACATAGATTAATCAGTCAAGATAAATACATAAACATAGGTTTGATTACATCTAATCCCAACACAGGGATTTAACTACTCATAAAACAAAGAAAACCAAACCAGAGAAATTGGAAGGAAGAGGAGAGAAGAGGCTCCATGTGAGCTTTCCTTCTTCTTCAAAGCAATCCCTCTTGGCTCCCTTCTAGGGTTGAAACCCTAGCCCAGCTGCAGCCTCCAAATGCCTTCAGATGGACCCTAAAAACTCCCCAGTTCTGTCTGCTGCGTTCTTATTTATAGGTCTGTTGCGCGTCACGGCCGTGATGGCCATCACGGGCTGGCCGTGACACGTTCTGTCCAAGGCATGTTTTCAACTTTTGAGCTCTCGCGGGGTGAGCTGAGTTTCGCGACGCGAAACCCTAAATTTCTGGTTGGTCATGGCCGTGATGTCTATCACGGGCAGGCCGTGACAGTCTCTGACTTTTGCCTTCTGCTCTGCTTGATCACGGCCGTGATGGTCATCACGGCCAGGCCGTGATGGTCATCACGGCCAGGCCGTGATGGGCTCTGTTTGGCTCATATTCTTCACTTTTCAAGCTCTATTTCATCCAAGCTCCACCATGGCTGATTTTGATCATTTTTACATTGAATTCCTGCAAAATAACACCAAGAAACCGCTTCACCCGTTCCAAGGGAAAATCTAATAAAAACCAAATAAAGAATGCCTAATCTATATGCAAAATGCATGCAAAAGTATATAGAAAATATCATATAAAATCACACTATCAGGGCCATACCCTGTCATAAGAAGTGGTTGATGAATATGTTGGACTAAGTACGAAGTTATTGGTTTAGTCATGGAACGTGGTTGGATGAATGCTAGACGGACAAGTGATGAGTATGAGAATGGAGTGGAAGATTTTCTACAGTTTTCAAAAACAAATGCTCCTGATAGTGGTAACGGAAGGTTTTATTGTCCTTGTGTTAACTGTTTGAATGAGAGACGACTAGAAGCTAAGGAGATACGTGATCATCTTATTTGTGAGGGGATTTGCAAGAGTTATACAACATGGATATGTCATGGTGAATCGTTAGACAGGCCGAGGGTGTCGGATAGAGAGGAAGTTGATGACGTGGAAATGGACGATGGACTAGAGGACATGATCCGTGATGTTGGGCAAGAGTCTTTTCGGCGCGCACATGTGTATGATACTTTGTGCAGTGATGCGGATGTGGCTTTGTATCCGGGGTGCACTAATTTCACACGGTTGTCAGCGGTGTTAAGATTGTTCAATGTGAAGGCGAGAAGTGGGTGGAGTGATAAAAGCTTTACCGAATTGCTTGAGTTATTGAAAGACATGCTTCCAGAAGGCAACACATTGCCATCTCGAAACTATGAGGCGGAGAAGATATTGTGTCCAATGGGTATGGAGTATAAGAAAATACACGCTTGCCCCAATGATTGCATATTGTACAGGAAAGAGTTTGAAGAGATGCACGAGTGCCCCAGGTGTGGGGTATCACGCTACAAAGTGAAGGATGGTGATTCTAGTTGTGATGTGGTCACCAAAGGTCCTCCTGCGAAGGTGTTATGGTATCTTCCCATGATTCCTCGGTTCAAGCGATTGTTTGCTAATGTAAATGACGCAAAGAACATTAGATGGCATGCAGATGAGAGGAAGTGTGATGGACAGCTTCGGCATCCGGTCGATTCTTTGCAATGAAAGAGAATTGATAGTTTGTTTCCGGATTTTGGCAATGAGCCCAGAAACCTCAGGCTTGGACTTGCTACCGATGGAATGAATCCATATGGAAACTTAAGTAGTATTCATAGTTCATGTCCTGTTCTCCTGGTAATTTACAACCTATCTCCTTGGTTGTGCATGAAGCGCAAATACATTATGTTAAGTATGATGATTTTGGGTCCTAAACAGCCAGTAAATGATATTGATGTTTATCTGAGTCCCTTGATTGAAGACTTGAGAATGTTATGGGATGAAGGCATTGATGTGATTGACGGGTATTGCCGTGAGATATTCAGATTGCGTGCCATGTTATTTTGCACCATCAATGTCTTTCCAGCATACGGGAACCTGTGTGGGTATAGTGTTAAGGGGCATAAAACATGTCCAATATGTGAAGAAGGAACATGTTACCATCAACTACAACATGGAAGGAAGACGGTTTACCTTGGGCATCGGAGATTTCTCCGACGTAATCATCCTTATCGTAGATTGAGAATAGCTTTCAATGGACTTCCGAAGAATGAAATTGCTCCGGTAGCCTTGACTGGAGAGCAAGTTTATGAAAGGGTGAACAACACTAATGTTATCTATGGGAAGACCCAGAAGAAGGCTACCGAGAAGAAAATATGGAAGAAGAGGTCGATCTTCTTTGATCTTCCATACTAGTGCAAGCTTGATGTAAGACATTGTATTGATGTGATGTATGTGGAGAAAAATGTGTGTGACAGTTTAATCGAAACGCTTCTCAACATTCAAGGCAAGATAAAGGATGGTGTGAATACTCGTCTGGATCTAGTTGCGATGGGTATACGAGAGCAGTTAGCTCCACTTAAAGTGGGGGATAAGAAGACTTATTTGCCCCCAGCATGTCATACTTTATCAAAAAAAGAGAAAAGAAGTTTCTGTGAATGTCTACGGGGAGTCAAAGTGTCACATGGTTACTCTTCAAATATCAGAAGACTTGTCTCAATGAAAGATCTCAAATTAGTTGGGTTAAAGTCTCATGATTGTCATGTCTTGATGCAACAACTACTACCGGTGGCCATTCGTGACATATTGCCTAAAAAAGTCAGACATGCCATTACTAGGTTATGCTTATTCTTCAATGCTATATGTAGCAAGGTCATTGACACTAAAAAGTTGGATGACTTGGAAAATGAGGCAGCCATTATCTTGTGCCAATTGGAGATGTATTTTCCACCTTCATTTTTTGACATCATGGTTCATTTGATTGTTCATCTAGTAAGGGAGATTAGATTGTGCGGCCCCGTTTGTTTAAGGTGGATGTACCCGGTTGAGCGATACATGAAGATCTTGAAAGGATATATGAAGAATCCACACCGTCCCGAAGCATCTATTGTTGAAAGGTATGTTGCAGAAGAAGTTATTGAGTTTTGTACAGACTACATGTCAGAAGTGGAACCTATAGGGCTTCCGAAGTCTCGTCACGAAGGAAGATATGATGGTAAGGGTACACGAGGTATCACTGTTAAGAGCATGGATCGGGAGGAAGTGCTTCAATCACATTTGTATATATTGAATAACACTGATGAGGTTGAACCATACTTATGTGAGCACAAAAACATCATCAATGAAACTTACCCTAGAATGAATTGGAAAATGGTGTTTGAACAAGCATAACAAGACTTTCTTGAACTGGTTTAAAGAAAAAATTGCAAAGGATGGTATTGCTTCTGATACATTAAAATGGCTAGCACAGGGGCCTAACTTTGATGTCATATGCTGGAGTGGGTACGATATCAATAAGTTTTCCTTCTATACAAAGTCCCAGGATGACAAAAGTACTATGCAAAACAGTGGGGTTATGGTCGTCACTGAGTCCATGCATTTCTCTAGTTCGAAAGATAAAAACCTTGTTATGGCATCCGTTTCATACTTTGGAATCATTGAAGAGATATGAGAGGTTGATTACACGAAGTAATTTACTTATGTAATTTAATTGTCTTCTATTTATAACAGGAGAAGAGGAAAAAAGGGAAGGAAAACCAAAGCAAGAATGTCTACCCCCATGTCACGTCTCGTGGGGGATATAAAAAGCTTGGTCAGATAATGGTGGAAGAGGAAAGAAAGCACGTCAAGAAGCAGCATCTCAAGCGGATCCTAACGCTGAAAATCGTCCAGAGGTTGTTGATCCACCTCCACCCCCACGCGATCGTAAATGGAAGAGGGCCCGACAAAGAAAAACGGGACAATATACATCTGAGAAGGCCCGCCAAGTAGTTGAGAAGATTGTAAGTATAGTTTGAATTGTAATTGTCATTTTAAGATTGTTACCGAATTGTAATGTGACCTGATATTTTATATGTGATAGGATGCCTTGGACGAGCAGGTAACCCAAGGAACCTTTGTTCCTAGAGGACGCGATGATATCTTAGCTGCTGCCATCGGTAAACCAAACCATCCGGACCGTGTCATTGGTGTTGGATGGGGCGTCGGCATTCGCCAATACCATGGTTCATCTTCATACCAATGCCACAGGGATGTTGATGCAGATAGAGCATGGCTAAAACAGGAGATTGCAGCTGAGCTTAGACAGGAGATGGCCGAGCAGTTTGCCCAGCAAATGGCAATATTGACTTCTATGTCCCAGCAGATGACAGTCGGCGTCCAACCCTCTGTCCAACCCTCTGTCCATGTGAGCGCTAAGGGCTCATGTGATCCTCCTCATCAGCCTGAAAATGATGATGATGGTGATGATGATGATGATGATGATGATGACGACGACGACCCTGATAGGTGTGAGTTGTATGTTGATGATCATCACGATCGCCGCTTAGTGGCATTGGGGAGGGCACATAATAACTTAGGTAATTCCATACACCATCGTTTATTACCGGATGATCAGCTGAGGGTCGTTGTTGAGATTATTCGAGATGCTGATGCTCGAGTCCCTGTGCCCACTGAGGAGGTTCAAACAGTGGGTCATGCCCCCGGTAACTTCATCCTCTGGCCAAGAAGATTGGTCAGCTTTCTTGTTGTATCTGAGGTATTCAGTTAGTTATGTTTTTCTATATTCATAGTTGAAATTATTTATTATTGTTTAAAGATAATGCTTTATTTTTATTCGTTTTAGGATGTTGGAAATGATCATATTCTTCCTAAAAGGTCGGATCCAGGAAGACCAGAGATGTCTGCTCCAGCCAAGGTATTCATTTGACCATTTAATTAATTACCAATGAAATAACTTCATTATCTGTGATTACTAATATATATCTTTGTTGTTTAGGGGATCGACAAAGGGGCACCTGATGATGTTTTTAAACTTCTGGCTATACAGGTTGTCACCATGGAGAATGACGCAGCTTTGGTGAGGTTGGAACATGATGCCAGCCCAGGTGATGAACTGTATATTCCAAAGAAGGAACTTATGGAGATTGTACTCAATAAAGAAATGGTTAGTTCTGCACACCTATCGTTATGGTGCATGTAAGTACATTTTATTTATAAGTTAAGTAATTAATTTTTAAATACTATGATAATTAACATGTTTTTTCAATATATTAGGTATCTGCATCGTATGTTAGTTGATCAGGGTAACCTCTCCCTTTATGGGTTCATTGACCCCATGTTCATTCAGGGTGATGTTCTCCTAGCATCAGAAGACCGGATCATCACCATACGTGATATACTTGCCCGAGACGATCATCAATTCTACCTTGCGCCTTATCTCAATAAGTAAGTACCGATTATTTAATTATAACTATATATGACTTAGTCACTAACTGTTCCGCAAATACAGCGAACATTGGCAACTGTTGATCTTGTACCCTAGGATGAACGTCGTGGTCTTCTTCTGCTCAATTGGAAATAAGCCGGAGAATGAACTGCAGACGATCATCGAAACGTAAGCATTAAAATACTTTATAATCAGTAATGCAGTTGTTTTAATTATCTGAAATCTATATAGATATACTTTAATTAATGTTTATTTTGTCATGATAGTTCTATTAATGCAAGCCACATGTTGCGTGGTGAAAGACGTCGGGCTATCAGATGGATTATTCCTAGGGTAAGATATTTATTAGTACAAATGCATCAAATGCAATGGGTATAATTATTGATTTCTATTTAATTTAACTCCTCATATTCTAATTGGGTTTCATTTGTACGTAGTCACGTACACAACGTGGATCATGGGAATGTGGATACTATGTGATGCAGTGGATGTTGGAAATTATCTCCTCCAGGATCACTGAAAGATGGCACGAGGTAAATGTTAATTGATAACAATTAGAAGTAATGTGATTATAGATTCGTTATATGTTTTATGTTAGTTTATTAATTACTTAAAAGATATAATCTTTTGTCCAATTAAACTTGCAGATATTCAACAATCCAACTCCATTATCTGATTCCGACATCAACAGCATAAGGAGGCGTTGGGCAACTTTCTTTCTTGAAGTGTACCAACCATAGTTTGTATATATATATATATATATATATATATATATATATATATATATGTATATATATATATATATATATATATATGTAGTTAGTTTAAAAACTTATCATGTAATGGCTATAGTGTACTTTTGGTCGATCATATGTATTTTGATATGAAATCTATAATATATCATGTAGCTTTTTGGTTTCTAATTATCTTTGTTGTCTGAATGTAATTGAACGTACATATGTATTGTTCGTAATAAATTCAGTATATATTAATTGTGTTTTTGTTGTACAAAAATGATTGTTGAGAATATTTAGAGTATGTTATTCCGGTATTGATCGCATTATTATATCAAACAGGGGAAATGAATGATAGAAATGTAAATAACAGTTTCAAAAAAAAAATTAGACTTTACACATCGGTTTTAAAAAACCGATGTGGAAGTTTCAATTTCCACATCGGTTTTACAGAAAATCGATGTGGAAAGTGAAATTTCCACATCGGGTTTACTGAAAACCGATGTGTAAATTGAAATTTTCACATCGGTTTTTGTGTAAACCGATGTGTAAAGTCTAATTTCCACGTCGATTTTCAATAAAACCGATGTGAAAAGTGATATTTCTAATAGTTTACCGATTGACAAATGAACTTTCCACATCGATTTGTTTTAAAAACCGCTGTTAAAAATGTACTTTACACATCGGTTTCAAAACCGATGTGTAAAATGGCAATAAACCACATCGGTCTTGGGCCACTTTTTGGCCTGGATCACCCATTCGCGTGCCACCACTAGAGAGGTGGTTTTGGGTCATTTTTTGGCCTGGAATTACCCATTTACTTCCTTTTTTCTTCCCTTTTATCTAAATAAGTGGTTTTTCATATAGATCTGGTTTTTTTCTCGTGTTTTTCGTCGTCTATGTGCGGCGGTATTGTTGTTCGTCGTCTTGGTGAGGCGTTGTTTGGTTTTCAGTCTTGGGGCGGTGTTCATTTGGTTCAGATTGAGATATTTGCTTCGATCTATCACATATTTGATCGAGAATTGGGTGTCAGTGTTACAGATTCGGATACATGGGTATTCTAGTGACTTTGATTTTGTCACTTTTTAGGCATTTTGATTTTGATGTGTTATGCTATTAACCCGGGTGCGGTGAGTTTGTTCGCAAATTCATCCTTTTCGATTTTTAGTGATGTTGGATTTATGTTATTTTCGATGTATTTTACCAATTTGAATGAATGAATACATTTTTAATAAAAAAAACAGAGAACATGAATCAAACAGGTTTGGACACGAAACAAGATGGAGAATATGAATCTAAGACTTCTATTATGCGGGTCAAAATAGTTATTTTCAGGGACATTTTAATCCGTACCGGGGACCAAAATGTCATCGGTTTTTTTTTTTTGACAGGGACCAGTTTTGATATTTATTACCCTTATAAAAATTAATCAAAATGTAACACAGAGAGTATGGAGGGCCATCGCAATTGATGAAATTATGGATATCATATAGGATTAATAATTTGGATACTGGATTCAGTAATTAGTATTGCCAATAGCCATATTATATTTGGGGTCTTATATTAGAGAGTGCTTTTAGGACGTTTTTAGGATACCGTTCAAGGAACTCAATAATGATAAAAATTTAATTGAAAAATCAAATATTTATCTTCTCAAAATATTATTACTATTTTTCAATTAAATGTTTCTGTTGTTGATCGTTCACCAATGCCACGGGAGCACTATTGGCATTATCCTAATTCTTAAAGAGAGGTCATTAATGGAGGAGAAGGCAACTGACCCACTCAAATGTATTGTTATTGATTAACGAGTCTCTCGGTAAAGAAAAAAAAAGTTAAAGCTCAATAATGAACGACCACTTTTCGTTCCGTTTGCATTTTTCTGCTTTCTACGAGCTTTTTCTTTTTTCAACCTTTTCGGGTCCTTTTCTTTGTTTCTCTCCTTCAACTTTCTTTCTCTCCACCTTTTTTATTTTTATTTTTAAAATTTCCCGTAGTCACCACTCTTGAAGGCTTGAAGCCACAAAGTACGGCAACTATAAGAATATGTTTCAAAGAGTTAGAGCTTATATGCATGATTAGTTTATTAATGCAAATATTTATGATATTCAAATGAATTCATTTTAACTTATTACAATAAGCTTATCAGAAAAGTTTATGAAAATAAGTTATTTTTAGCTTATAAAAAAAAACTTATCAAATATAAGGTATTTAATAGTGCTTCGTTAGTAAAAATAAGTTTTTCTTTACCATTATAAGCAATTGTATTGAAAAATTTTATATATATTTAAAAAATTTCCTACTGCTTTCTTTTTTATACAAGATGATGAAGACACGCCAAAATAAATCAATGGTTCAAAATGAAACTATTTGCAAGTGGTTAACATGTTCAATCAGGTAATATATATATATATATATATATATATATATATATATATATATATATATATATATATATATATATATATATCGCGACCGTCCCGTTCGGGAGTCGCGAAAAAAGAAGGTAAAATGACAGAGGAGTCACCACTAAAATTTTTATTGGAAAAATCTTAGAAAACCCAATTATTTAAAGGTAAACTGGTGTTAAAAGAAAGAGAGAGATGAGTCCGGAAGTCGGTTACGAGTAGGGAAGGTGTTAACACCCCACATCGCGCGTTTAAAAAATGGTACCTCAAGTTAATTGTGAAAAAACATTTTAATAACCTTTTAAATATTTATTTTACCCCAAAAATTATTTACAAGAAATAATTATTTTTAATTTTTAATGTTTTAAATTTTTATTAATTTTTATATTTTTAAATTTATCGTTTATAAAAACTAAATGAGGTTGAACATGGCACATGAGTCCACAGGGTAACCTCAAATCTAAGGGACCGGATATGACACCGTATCCATAGAGCATCCCTAAAAATAGAAAAGTTTAATTATTTTGATTAATTATTTTAACATAAAAGAGATACAAAAAAAAAGGAAAATTTAGTTTTGACTTGACAAGATGATTTATCTTACTCCTACGTATTCCCGAGTGCGATGAGAAACTCAAAGCCACGTAGTTCTTTTGAAAATGTTTGCTTGGTTGGTTGATTTTAAATTTTGATAAAGGTTTGATTTTTGATTTTTTGTTAAAGAAAGGGATTCTATTTTAAAAATAAATTCACTTTTGCTTATAGTCCAAGATAGCAGTGCTATACGATAAAAGAGCTTACGGGATGGATTGCTCAGAGAAGCTCAAATAGAAAGATAAAAGAGCTTACGGGGTATGGTACCCGCTGTAGCTTGACAAAAGATAGAAAACTTGCAGGGTCGATTATCCGCTGAAGCTTGAAATTAAAAGGTTAAAAGCTTACGGTGTCGGTTATCCGCTGAAGCTTGAGAAGAAAAGTTGAAAGCTTGCGGAGTCGGTTGTCCGCTGAAGCTTGAAAAGAAAAGTTAAAAGCTTATGGAGTCGGTTGTCAGCTGAAGCTTGAAAGCAAAATGATTAAAAGCTTGCGAAGTCGGTTATCCACTGAAGCTTGATAGAAAATAAAAAGCACGCAGAGTCGGTTATCCGCTAAAGCTTTAAAGGATAGGTAAAAAGCTTACGGAGTCGGTTGTCCGCTGAAGCTTGAAATTAAAAGGTTAAAAGCTTATGGAGTCGGTTATCCGCTGAAGCTTGAGAAGAAAAGTTGAAAGCTTGCGGAGTCGGTTGTCCGCTGAAGCTTGAAAAGAAAAGTTAAAAGCTTACGGAGTCGGTTGTCCGCTAAAATTTGCAAGCAAAATGATTAAAAGCTTACGAAGTCGGTTATCCACTGAAGTTAACAGAAAATAAAAAGCACGCGGAGTCGGTTATCCGTTAAGCTTTAAAGGAAAGGTAAAAAGCTTACGGGGTCGGTTGTCCACTGAAGCTTGAAATTAAAAGGTTAAAAGCTTACGGAGTCGGTTATCCACTGAAGCTTGAGAAGAAAAGTTGAAAGCTTGCGGAGTCGGTTGTCTGCTGAAGCTTTAAAGGAAAGGTAAAAAAGCTTACGGAGTCGGTTGTCCGCTGAAGCTTGAAAGCAAAAGGATTAAAGGCTTGCGGAGTCGGTTATCCACTGAAGCTTGACAGAAAATAAAAAGCACGCGGAGTCGGTTATCTGCTAAAGCTTTAAGGGAAAGGTAAAAAGCTTATGGAGTCGGTTGTCCGCTGAAGCTTAAAAGGAAAGGTAAAAAGCTTGTGGAGTCGGTTATCCACTGAAGCTTGACAAAAATTAAAAAAGCATGCAGAGTCGGTTATCCGCTGAAGCTTGTTAAAAGCTTACGGAGTCGGTTGTCCGCTGAAGCTTGACATGAAAGGTAAAAACCTACGATGTCTGTGCAATTTACTGGGTTTTGTGCTCACGAGAGATAAACACATGCAATGCATGATGCCAGAAATGTCCTAAATGCTTGATGAAAACCTCAAATGATTTCAATGCAACACAAGGAAAGCTCATAACACATTACTATTTTTTAATTTTTTCTTTATTAGGTGGTTTTTATTATCATCCTCGACCCCTTAAAGTGTTGATCACAGACAAGCCCGAGAGATGAACTAAAACAAGTCCTGTCTTTGTGGAGAATAAAGGCTAAGCACTTTTGTAAGGGTACGCTTCCTTTGCAAAGATTGTCCCCGTGCTTCTTGTCAGTAGACCACGGTGCCCTTTGTCGGGAGATCATCTTATTCTTTACGAACTTTTGAGATTTTCAAGGGAATTCTAAATGCATCTTGAAGCCACTAAAACATGTTTCACATTTCAGTATACACTTATCATGATGAATGCACACACACAATTGACAAAAATTAAGGCAAAGGGATAAGGGTAAAAAGAATTGGGAGTCAGTGTCATTATATTTGGACTGAAACGGTATACAAAGTAGATATTACAAGAATTGCAAAAAGGTTATGGAGTGGAAAACATCTCCTCAAGTGACACCTCTTTCCATGACTAGTGTTAGTATCCCTCATACTATCTTGGCTGCTTACTAATCAACATCTGAGAATGCTATCTGCCCCGATATTCATGCATCTAGCCCACTGATTGCCTCAGTTCATCGGCTTGACGACACTTCCATTGTTTATTTTATTTTTTGAACCCTAACTTTTGCCTAGACCGCCTTTTCAGGTTTTCAGCCTAGCGGGTTGCTCTAGCTTTTGCCTAGACTGTATTTTCAGATTTTCAGCCTAACGAGCTTTTCTTTTCTTTTTTTTTCATTTTTCACCCTCTTTTTCTTTCTGATTTTTTGGGAAGTGTGTTCAAGCATAATACTTTTTGACTGCATCAGAGTTTACAGGGAGTGGAAGATCTTCCCCATCCATCCTTGTGAGAATTAAAGCTCCTCCCGAGAAGGCTTTTTTCACAACGTAAGGTCCTTCGTAATTCGATCCTTTTGGATTGGTAGGATCTTTTTGAGCACTAGATCACCCTCCCGAAACTGTCGTGGGCGTACCTTCTTCACATAATCTCTCATCCACCTTCTCTGGTACAATTGACCGTGACACAATGCTGCTAATCTTTTCTCTTCAATAAGGTTCAATTGGTCGAGTCGATCTTGGACCCACTCGGCTTCTTCCAATTTTGCCTCTCTCAATACCCTTAATGAGGGGATCTCTACTTCAATCGGGAACACTGCCTCCATCCCACAAACTAAAGAATATGGCGTTACCCCTGTCGAGGTGCGAATAGAGGTACGGTAGGCGTGTAAAGAAAAAGGTAACATCTCGTGCCAATCCTTATACGTCACCACCATCTTCTGGACAATATTCTTGATATTTTTATTGGCGGCCTCAACTGCCCCATTCATCTTTAGGTGATACAGGGAGGAATTGTGATGTTTTATCTTGAAGTTTTCGCACATCTCCTTCATCATCTTGTTGTTCAAGTTGGTCGCATTATAAGTGATAATCTCACTCAGCAACCCATAACGACAAATTAATTCTCTTTTTGCAAATTTGATCACGACATTCCTGGTCACATTGGCATATGATGCGGCCTCAACCCACTTTGTGAAATAATCAATGGCAACAAGAATGAAGCGATGCCCATTCGAGGCTTTTGGTTCGATTGGACCAATCACGTCCATTCCCCACATTGAGAATGGCCAGGGTGCCGTCATGACATTCAAGGGAGCTGGTTAGGGGTGAGCATCGGGCGGGTTCGGGTGGGGTTCGTCAGGTTCGGGCGGATTCGATACAGGAAAAATGAAATCCGCTTCCGCCCATCTATACATTGGGTTGGTCGGGTGGCGGTTCGGTTCGGGTGGTTTGTAACGGATTTAGGATTTTTAATTATTTAATTTTATTCCAAAAAATAAAAAAATCCCAACGAGCCTAATTAAAATTTACGGCTTTCAGCCCAATTAAGTACCACAAAAAAATTTAACAGAAGAGGGGAAAAAAAATCTAAGATCCAGCCTTGGCAGCCCATTCTCCATAAAATTGTCTTTATTTTTTATTTTTTGTTATGAGAGGGTCGGGTCGGGTACCGATGGATGACATAAACCAGACCCAAAACCGACCACTGATATCCATATTAAACCTACATTTTCAACCTCCCAACCCGCCAAACCGATTCAACCCGACCGTTGCATGAAAAATCACAACGGGTTGGTCGGTTTCGGGCGGGTCAGACATTTCTGATCACCCCTAGAGCTGGTGGTGCATGAACCCTATCAGCATATATTTGACACTTATGGCACCTCTTCGCATAACTAAAACAATCTGCCTCCATTGTCAACCAGTATTGGCCAGCCCTCAAGATTTTTCTCGCCATTGCATGACCACTCGCATGTATTCCGAAAGATCCTTCATGGACCTCCTCAATTATCCGTTTAGCTTCTTTCACGTCAACGCATCTTAACAACACCATGTCATGATTTCTTTTGTAGAGAATACCTCCATCTAAATATAAACCCATTGCAAGTCTTCTTAGAGTTCTTTTGTCATTTTCTGAAGTGCCCGGAGGGTACTCCCTTCTTTGGATGAAGCATTTGATGTCATGGTACCACGGTTTTTTATCAGACTCTTCCTCTATCACTTGCAATATGCAGGATGATCACGACTTTCCATTTTGATGAGTGGTAAGTTCCTCTCGTCACTTACTTTGAACATCGAGGACAAGGTAAATAGTGCATCAGCTAATTGGTTATCTTCTCGGGGAATATGGTGAAATGTGACTTCATCAAACTTCTCAATCAAACCTTTGATGTAGTCATGGTATGGGATTAACTTAGCATCTCGTGTTTCCCATTCCCCTCTTAGCTGGTGGATGACTAATGCAGAGTCCCCATATACCTCCAGTATCCTTGCCTTTGATTCTATTGCTGCCAGGATCCCGAGCGCACAAGATTCATATTCGACTATATTGTTTGTACAATCAAAGCAAAGCCTTGCAGTGATAGGGAAATAATCATTTTCCAGTGAGATTAGTATTGCCCCAATTCCATGTCCCAATGCATTAGAAGCTCCGTCAAATAACAAAGTCCATTTTTCTTTTTCTGGTGATCGTATGTGATCAAACAAGGCCATTATATCTTCATCTGAGAAATCGCATTGAATCGATCCATAATCTTGTACTGGCTGATTGGCTAGATATTCTGCAAGAGCATTCCCTTTTATTGCTTTTTGGGTGACATAGACAATGTCATATTCTGATAGCAGGACTTGCCAGCGAGCAATTCTTCCAGTCAGAGTAGGCTTATCAAAGATATACTTGATTGGATCCATTTTGGACACCAACCAGGTAGTGTAACACAACATGTAATGCCTCAAGCGGCGAGCCGCCCAAGCCATGGCACAACAAGTGCGTTCTAGCAGTGAGTAGTTGGCTTCACAGCTGGTGAACTTCTTGCTCAGATAATAGATGGCATGTTCTTTTCTTCCTGACTCATCGTGTTGCCCCAGCACGCAACCCATAGATTCATCTAGCACAGTCAAATACATGATGAGAGGCCTTCCTAGAACTGGGGGAACCAAGACTGGAGGCTCCTGTAGGTATTGTTTGATCTTCTCGAAGACTTTTTGACAATCTTCATTCCATGTTACTGCCTGATTTTTCCATAGAAATTTAAAGATCGGTTCACATGTCGCGTTCAGTTTGGAGATGAACCGGGCAATGTAGTTCAATCTTCCTAAAAACCCGTGAAATTCTTTCTTCGTTCGAGGTGCTGGCATGTCGATGATTGCTCGAACCTTTTCAGGATCAACCTCTATTCCTCTTTGACTAACAATGAACCCTAGAAGCTTGCCTGATTTCACTCCAAAAGTGCATTTGGCTGGATTCAGTCTGAGCTTAAACTTTCTTAACCGCTCAAAAAGTTTCTGCAGATTATCAACATGGTCATCTTCGGATATGGACTTGGCGATCATGTCATCTACATAAACTTCTATCTCCTTATGCATCATGTCATGGAATAAAGCCACCATAGCCCGCTGATATGTTGCCCCAGCATTTTTCAAGCCAAAGGGCATAACCTTGTAGCAAAAGGTTCCCCATAAAGTGACAAATGTAGTTTTCTCCATATCTTCAGGTGCCATATTGATATGATTATATTGTGAGAATCCATCCATGAAAGAGAATAATGCAAGTTGGGCAGTATTATCTACAAGAACATCAATGTGAGGTAGAGGAAAGTCATCTTTTGGGCTAGCTCTGTTCAGATCTCGATAGTCAACACACATTCAAACCTTTCCATCTTTCTTGGGAACAGGAACGATGTTAGCAACCCATTGAGGGTACTTTAAAACCTCTAGGAAACCTGCATCCAGTTGTTTCTTGACCTCCTCCTTGATCTTTAGAGACATTTCTGCTTTCATCCTTCGTAGCTTCTGCTTTACTGGAGAACACTTTGGCTTTAATGGCAATTTGTGCTCTACTACACTGGGGTCTAACCCTGGCATGTCTTGGTACGACCATGCAAAAACATCTTTATAATCCATCAACAACTTGATCAACCTACTTCGCTCCTTTTCTTTCAGGGAAAGGCCAATCTTGACCTCTTTTTTATCATCTTCGGTTCCCAAATTGATTAGTTTGCTCGGCTCTTCATGGGGTCGAATTTCCGTGGCTTCTTGTTCTACCAACCTCAACAGTTCAGGAGGGACTTCTCCATCATCAGCAGCAACCTCATTAACATGATCAATAGGATAGTCAAAATTGTATGCTGAGTTATTAACACTGTCATTTTCAAGAGAGTCACTTTTAGATCTGCATTTTGGTATTATCAGGGAAAGATGAATGAATAAAGGTTAAAGATGGGAAACTGCATTTATTGGTGAGGAACGATGAATAAAAGCGAAAATAAAAAAAACAAAAGGGATAAGAACATAAAGATATTGAATGCATGCATTTATTGATAAGTCATACTGAAACGGAAACAAGTAAGCCCATTACAACAAAAATCCTAAAGCCTTGGGCAGAGCTAAAGGATAAGCACTATAGAATTACTTTGAAAAAAACTCTATGGTCCTGGGGAACTCAATGACCTCCCAATTGTTGAGCTCTGTATCCGGTGGGCATGGATACACCAAATTGACACCATGATCGGCGAGATAATCATCTTCAACAGCTGTCGCTTGGTCCAGAAATGCGATCCCTACACTTCGGAAGATTTGTCGAAGGTCACAGATGGGAACCCTTTCAGCCTCGTATACACGATTTTCCAGTCGAGCCAACCTCTTTCTTTTCTTCTCTTCCATAACCCTTATCTTGTCGGCCTTGGTGGGTTTATATCCCAGCCCAAACATGTCCATGCTCTCGGTGAGCATGAGAATGTCGGTGACACCTTGGCTATCCTTCCCCAAACCGCTTCCAGGTCGGTATCCTCGTTCGAGCATAACCCTAGCCATCATAACGGATGCTTTAGATGACTGAGGTTTCAAGTGTGGAGCACCGTCCCCGACATAAGTGGCATTGGCAATTTCAAGCGATTGGAAAGCGGTCTCGAGAGCTTCTTCGGCAACTTCAATGTAAGGGGTTGTTGATGGCTTACTCACAAGCATATCCTCCTCTCCAGAAACAATTATCAACTTGTTATCGACAATGAACTTCACTTTCTGGTGCAGTGCGGAAGGTACAGCCCCAGACGAATGGATCCATGGTCGTCCCAGAAGACAACTGTAAGTTGGCATAATGTCCATTACTTGGAAGAGTATTTCAAAGGTGCAAGGGCCAATCTGAATGGGCAATTCAATTTCTCCCATAACCTCCCTTCGGGTGCCATCGAAAGCTCTTACAATCATTGTGCTTGGCTTCATATGAGTTCCATCGAAAGACAACTTTGCCAGTGTTGACTTTGGCATTACATTCAAAGAAGAACCATTATCAATGAGAACCCTAGCCATGACAAGATCTCGACACTTCACTGAGATGTGTAACGCCTTGTTGTGTCCCATTCCTTCAGCTGGAATTTCGTCATCAGTGAAAGTGATATAATTATCAGCAACGATGTTACCCACGATGTTATCAAGCTTATCGATTGTGATGTCATGAGAGACATGATCTTGATTCAACACCTTCATCAGTACTCTCCTATGTGGCTTAGAATTCATCAACAAATACAAAAGAGATATCTGAGCTGGAGTTTGATTCAATTGATCCACGACCCTGTATTCGCTTTGCTTGATGTACTTCAAGAATTCGCCGACTTCTTCATCAGATACCACCTTTTTATTATCACCCCCTTTGGCATCCTTTTCAGCCGGTGTTCCTTCCACCTTCTCTTTCCCCTTGCGATCTTTTTCTTCCTTTTCTGTTCCCTCCCTTCGCAATATCTCTGGAGTATAAATGCGACGACTCCTAGTCATTCCACCAATTCCCGAAATGTTGGTAATCACAGTGGTCCCGTTGGGAGGACTTTGTTGAACCTGCCTATCATATCTCCATGGTACCGCTTTGGTGTCCTTGTAAGGGAAAGGACCTGGGACTCGGATAACAAATGGTGTTGGCCCACTCAAAACTGGCATAGGTTCCTCCTCAGTATAGTGTATCACCACTGTCTTCGAAGCGACCTTCTCAGGAACCGGTTGAGGATTAATCACAACAGTAAAAGGAGTTATCTTAACTGGGGTTGGGGAAATTGTAGATTCAGCGACCATGTTAATGCCATACTCATTCATTCACAACCAATTAGGATAATCTTCATATCTATTAACTGATGTACAACCTGCCAGAATTCTGCACAGTCTTCAATTGAATGCCCCATATTTCCGTAGAAGTCACACCTTATCTCTTCATCAAAAGTCTTCTCTTCAACAATTGAGGTTTGCACCAATTCATGTTTTTGCATCTCCATTAAAATAACTCTCATGGGAGTTCTTACATCAGCCACTTGGCTCTTAAGAGTAGGTTCCATAAAGCTATTAATGGTATTGACTCCCGAACCCCCATGATTTGGCATAGGACCTTGTGCCCCATTCAGAGCATCTTTCTGAAAGCTCAACCACTTAGCATCAATAAGATCCTGTACCTTGAATTTGAAAGTCCTGCAGTTCTCAGTGGAATGACCTATTGCCCCCGCATGATACTCACATTTAGCGTTTGGGTCAAACCACTTCGGATAAGGAGGCCCCAAAGGTTTCATTGGGATAGGAGTCAACACGGATTTGCTTATAAGCTGATGCAGCAGCTCAGTGTAGGTCATGGGTATCGGGTCGAAATGTACTGGCTTTCTTTCCGAGTTATACGGTGGTCTTGTTTGGCTGGTGTTTGAGTTTGGACCTAAGGGTTGGACAATTTGAGGTAGCATGGTAGGGTGTGTTTGAGGCTGAGAAGGGTATGATGGTCGGTAAGGAGCCATCTGTTGAGGATTTGGAAATTGTGAGGTGGCAGCGATGTATGGCTGGTTGGCCTGGTGATATGGAGGTGGTTGGTGATATGGGGCGTATTGGACTCGGAAGGTAAGTGTTTGGTTTGGTTTATATTGGTTTGGCTTCCTTTGTTCAAAGGTTACTGCGTGTGCTTCTCCTTCTTTATTTTTTACAAACGGGGCTCTTTTCTAGCCGTTCATTACTGAAGTCTCAGTGATCTTGCCATTCCTCATCCCACTTTCAATTCTCTCACCGATGATGACCATGTCAGAAAAGTTTGATGACACACTCCCAATCATCCTATAATAGAAGGGCGACTGGAGTGTATCAATGAACATTGCCACAATTTCTTTCTCGGCCAATGGAGGCTCCACCTGAGCAGCCAGTTCCCTCCATCGTTGTGCATACTCCTTGAAAGTCTCTGTGTCTCTCTTTGCCATATTTTGGAGTTGCATCCTATCGGGAGCCATGTCAATATTGTACTTGTATTGTTTCAGGAATGCATCTGCTAGATCCTTGAAGGATCGGACGTGGGGCCATTCGAGATGCATGTACCAATTTGAAGCTGCCCCAGTTAAACTGTCTTGGAAGAAGTGAATCAAGATCTTATCATCTTGAGCGTATGATGCCATCTTCCTTACATACATGGTCAAATGGTTTTTGGGACAAGTGGTTCCCCGATATTTGTCGAAATTAGGTACCTTAAACTTTGGTGGAATTACAACATTTGGCACCAGACAAAGTCCCGAAGCATCTCGCAGACCATAACTATTTACTCCTTCAATGGCCCGTAATCTTTCTTTTAGCACTTCCAACTTTTCTTTAGATTGGGAATTCCCTCCTGACTGATTCACTGGAGTTTCACCGTACATATCCTGAGGGAAGGGGTATGGCATGTAGGAGGATCCGAAGTTTGGCACCATTTGAGTCCCCTGGGGTCCATAATGTAGGGTGTATTGTGGATTTTTTGGATTGGCAGAAAGTGTCACTGTCGGGGTGTTACCATCTGTAGGGTTGACAGTTTGTGTTTGTGGCATTTCAACAGCATCAGTGGGGGTTTGTGTCTGAGTGATATGCTCGGAGTTTTGAATGCCATCTTGTGGGCTAGGGGCCGTTGGTGGCACAAATCCACGAGGCAAACCGTATGGGGGATTGTTCGGGTCAAATGAAAGATGAGTTTGGTTGCTTGGATAAAAAGTGAGAGGCATCATGGCCCCTGGTTGGTTGAAGCCTTGAATAGGAATCTGAGCAAAACCGGGCGGAATGAGAGGTGTGGCCGGATGTTCTTCGTTCGAGGCTGGAGGGTTCTCCTCTGTGTTCTTTTCCTTCTACATTGCTTGTAGGATCTCCATCATCTTAGTCATCTGATCCTTGATTTGACTGACTTCATCCCTGATCTCTTGGACTCCTTCTAGTTCATCCACCATGGCTCTTGTCTGTGACCGAGTGCGATAAGAGTGTCTTCGTGCAATTGTTCAGAAAAGCCACACACTGTTTTAATCGAAACAAAAGTGAGAACAAACTATTGGAAAAATGCAAAAAAACTTTTATGAAAATCACCTTTGGAGTTATTATTATTATATATATTTTTTTTGAGTTAACACCTTATAACAGACAAGAGATGGTCCCTCCATCCCATACAGAGAGCATTGTGCTCATAAGATGAAATGGAGTTGACAACAAATCGAGGGGAGAAACAACTCTCCACAATAGATGTTGTCTCAAACACACTAGCAATTTCCGAATTAAGACATCTCGTCCTACCCTTTGCGCAGAAGGAAGAATCCTATAAGGCAAAGATGTAGTTGACAACATACTAAAGGAAGACCATGCTCCACGATAGGTGTCGTCGCAAGTCAAATGCAAGAGTTGGAGTGCGAAGGAATCATAGAGGCAAGAACTGATTTCATTAAAAACTCCTCAAAGTAAAACATAGAATTATGGGGGCAAGGCCATATTAAAATCTCCTCAAAACAATACATAGATTGGGATTACATCACAATTCTCGACATTGTTATAACATTTTCATCCTAAAGTCAATAGCCTAGGTCTCTTTCTTTTTAGCCCTCGAGTAAACCCTCCACACATTTGCACGAAATCATCCAACTCAGCCGGGAGATGAAGCATAGGGTCCGCACGATTATTATTATTTTTTTTGCTTTTTCAAAGCATTGTACAAAATTCGGAATACAATGGCTTAGCTCCAAATTCATGCTCATATATCTTCTTTTCCGTATGTCGATATCTATCCCTCGCTCTCGGGCCTCTTCTCTCCACCACTTCACGACATTCATTACTTGAACCCTTTGATCATGATAGTGTTTTGCTGAGGTCCACCCTAAATCGCACTACTTCTTGATTTCGACTAGTAGGATATTGTTGGACGAAATCTAGGCAAGTATACCTAGTCGTACAAGTAATACGGTGGTGAGACCGATATCGTTCCCATGAGGATTTGTTGCCAATAACCAATTCACAAGTTTAACAGCTATTTAGACTAAAATATGGCATGAAGAGAATTCAACATAAATAAAATGAAACAAACAAACAAAATCTTTTTATATTTTTATCGAATACTTGGAATGCGAAAGGGGGATCCAAATATGATAAAAGATGTTGGGATTAAATTTCACCAAACCGTAGCCTCATGCAATATTAAGACCACAAATCCAGTTTATGCTTCAAATATTAAAATCAATCCACAAGATTACTCAAGCCCTAATTCCTTAGATGACAAGAGCCTAAATCCACTAATAGACCCTAATTCCTTAGGTGACCTAATTAGTGAATTTGCATTAAGATTAAGGATTACGCGATTACTAATAAACCAAACCCCATTCCTAGATGTGAGGTTTACTAGGTGATTAATTCCAGATCAAGAATTGATAAGTACGTTCCCATTTCAAATCAAATCTCAAAATCAAATCATGGATGATCAGACCACAACAAGCATTAAGCACAGGAATTAAACACTAATACGAAGGCATAAACATAGATCAATAAATCAGAGCAAATACATGATATTCAGTTTTAGCTACATCTAATCCCAACAAAAAGGGATTTAGCTACTCATGGTTACAGAGAAAGCCAAAATAAAAGCAATAGAGAAAAGTGGAAGGAAGAACTCCATGACAGCTTCCAACAATAGTCCAGCAGCCCCTCTCAGCAGCTCCCTTTTTGGGTTGGAATCCCTATTTGCAACTCCCAGCCGCATCTGCTCTAGGTCAGAGCAGATGTTTTAGGATTCCAAGCTCTCTGGTTCAAAATTCTTTTTTCTGTTGTTGTGCGGCTCCTCCTTTTATTTTCTCTCTCAATTCAATTAGGATTAAAGTCTCATAATGTGTGGGCCCCTCATCACCTTGGATTGAGTTCAAGATATATCTCCTTGCATATGGTGATTGATATTCTTTAATGACTTCAAATCTTCTAAATTAACTCCCCAATCAATATCTTCATCTTCTATTTTTATGGTAAGCCATTAATATCCAAATCATCAAATCCATCAATTAGGCCTCTTACATTGCTGCTGGACTTTTGTCAATTGTCATCAAATATTTCCATTCCAAATTAAATTGGAGTCATCCAATATCTTCACTTTTCAAGCTCCAACTTTATGCTAGCTCCATTATGGCTGATTTTGAGCATTTAACCCTTAATTCCTGCAAAACAACACCACGAAACCGCCTTACCCGTTCCAAGGTAAAAACTAACTAAAATCAATTTAAATATGCCTAAACTATATGAAAATGCATGCAAAAATGTACATGAATTATGATGTGAAATCACACTATCAGATATTCAGCTCTTGGACCTTTTGTACCAATTCATCAGTCATCCTGTCTTGTGCACTAATTTGCTTTTGTAAGTTGGCATTGACTCCCCTTTGTCGATCAACTTCAACTTCCAATGACTTTATCACATCTCCTTGCTGAATGACTTCTTCTTCTAACCGACACTTTTCTTTTCTTAGTTGATGCCTCACTGCTGTCAAGGATAATACTTTGCTTTCAAGATTCTGGATCGTAGTCATGACACTCGGTGCGACCTTGTCCGTATTCTTCTGGACTCTTGCGGTTACGGAGATATCTGCACACAAGTCTTTTAAATGTTCATTTTCCTTTGTCAACCTCTGACAACGCTTCTGACCAATGGCTATTTTCAACTCGGCATTTTGCTTTTGTTGCTCCATTTCCTTCATTTGTGCTTCCAGGACTTTCAGTTGTTCTACCATTTGAGTTACCGAAGGGGAGTAATCTTCAGCTTTCGTGCTTTCAGCAGGAATGTTGACAGGTCCTTTCCTTGACTTTCTCCATGCTTCATACTCTGAGACAATGATTAGGATTGGTCGGCCCAATTGTGATCTCCCCGCCATCCTCACATTTTTCCATGCATTTCTAACTTCTTTTACCAACAACTTGGTATTCTCACCATCCTCGTATCGGAAACAGCATCCACCAAGTTGTTCTTCTCGGGGTACGGTTTGCGTCCAACAAAGTTGTCGTAAGGCTATGGCGGGTGTGTAGGATATGCACCCTCTCGGGCCCATCAAAGGAACATTTGGATAATCACCACAACTATAAATGATATCTTGCCCCTGTTGACTTTCGTACCATGGGCATACCCACTTAAAAGAGTCTCTTTCCACTTTGTCAAACTCGCTCTTCCATTCCTCTTCATTAAGCTGTCTTGTAGGGATGTTATGGAAGCCTCTTAGCGGATCTGAATGGCGGTTGATGTAGCTTTTTGCGTACATGTGAGTCATGACCCATACATAGAGCAACTATGCACAACATCCGAGCTTCCCCTTTGGATGCCGCTGGCATAATTCTATAGTCAAAAGTGTTTCAGCCAATACTGTCGGCACGGGGTTTTTCTTTCTTTCAATTGTGAAGAACACATCCATTGCTGCTTGATCTATCATGTATAGCGCCGATGGAAAAAGAACCAACCCATATATTGCTAGTGCCAATACCCTCTCAAAGGTTTCCCAGTCTTGTCGATCGATTAGTTTTCTCAAATGATTTTCAAGAAACTTTCGGCTTAACCCTCGCGAGTTTGAGTGCCCGGTCAAGTTCACTTCAATTTCAGGAAGTCCTAGTAACCCTGCTATGCTTGCAGTGGTCAAGTATTGCCCTGGGTGAAAGTACACGACGGGATTTTCCCGCATTGGCAATCTTAACAGGCAAGCATATTCTTCAATGGTGGGTGTAATGTCCATGTTTGGCAACTCGAAGCATTTGAGATGTGGGCTCCAATACCGACTTAGAGCACTCAAAGCAGTAGCTTGAACCGGTATGAAAATTAGGTCCAAGATCCCTCCATACTTCTTGACGAAGCTTTTTCGATGTTCTTGAGGCAAAGATTGGCTCAACTCTTTCAGATTCTCTAATGAGTTCAAAATCACCCTGGAGCTCTTGGTGGCAGGAGCATTGCTAGTGTGTCTGACTTCCATCTCTTGTTATCAAAGGTGCTATCTCTTATCAAATTATCTGTGCAAGGGAAATTTTATTTTATTAATAACATTTGGAAAGCAAAATTACTTATGCACGAGAGTGTACCAAGATGCATGAATGAATGACATATTGATGATGCATGGCCTAAAATACTGCATGCACGAGCATACAATATAATAATTGAGTGTAACATGATGCACGAATGAGTGGCATGTTAAGGTGCAGGTGGGATGCGTGTAGAAAATCGTTATGATGCATGAGATATAAATGTGATTATTCATGTTGCAGAAAAAAGATGGAATGCGCTCCCTTTTGTCCTACATAGGTCATATCCTAAAGTTGGGACTTTTGAAGTCAAGACCCTATTTTGGTAGGCTGCTAATGGAATTTTATGTACATGACTTTCGGGACAGATCTAGACCCCTAAACATATGGTCGCCGGATTACCCTCATCTAAAAGATAAGGATCCAAATCCACGAACCACACCACAGGGACAAATAAGTCACAATATGATAGTCCATGTACCGGTAGCAATCCGAGCGGGAGAATCAATGACTGTCAGGGACGCAAAAGCATCACAATAACATCACTGAAGTCTCTTCTAATCTTATGGCATTCCCAGACTTGCGTATAGAGCCCAAAAGTGTGTGAAACATGTGATAGTGATGTGTGTGATGGGAGCATACAAACCTTCACAAAAACCTACTAAAATAAAACTACCCCAAACCTGCAAAAAAGGAATAAACAACACCAATACTGATGTGTTTATGCAATTTTCATACTTTTAAGCCTCGACTTTTTGTCCAAATTGATGTAGTTTTAGAAAATATTTATCAATTTAGTATTATTTCAAAACTATTTAGCAATATAAATTTGTTTTATACAATGTGACATGTTTTGTTTTTGTTTTTTGTTTTTTTTTTTTTGTAACACTAAAGAAACTAGTTTGATTAGCTCCTTCAAAGGAGAACATGAATCATTCATTCTCTGACTTTAAACTCTCTCCCTCCTCTCTACACACACATTCGTGTGCCACCACTAGAGAGGTTGTTTTGGGTCATTTTTTGGCCTAGAATCACTCATTTACTTCCTTTTTTCTTCCCTTTTATCTAAATAAGTGGTTTTTCATATAGAACTGGTTTTTTTTCTCGTGTTTTTCGTCGTCTATGTACGACGGTATTGTTGTTCGTCGTCTTGGTGAGGCGTTGATTGGTTTCCAGTCTTGGTGCGGTGTTCGTTTGGTTCAGATTGGGAGATTTGATTCGATCTACCACAGATTTGATCAAGAATTAGGTATCAATGTTACAGATTGGGAGACATGGGTATTCCAGTGACTTTGATTCTGTCACTTTTTTAGGCATTTTGATTTTGCTGTGTTATGCTATTAACTTGGGTGCGGTGAGTTTGTTCGCAAATTCATCCTTTCCGATTTTTAGCGATGTTGGATTTATGTTGTTTTCGATGTATTTTACCAACTTGAATGAATGAATACATTTTTAGTCAAAAAAAGAGAGAACATGAATCAAACAGGTTTGGACACGAAACAAGATGGAGAATATGAATCTAAGACTCCAAAATAGTTATTTTCAGGGACATTTTAGCCAGGGACCAAAATGTCACCGGTTTTTTTTTTTTGACAGGAACCAGTTTTGATATTTATTACCCTTATAAAAATTAATCAAATTGTAAGAGAGAGAGTGTGGAGGGCCATCGCAATTGATGAAATTATGGATATCATATAGGATTAATAATTTGGATACTGGATTTAGTAATTAGTATTGCCAATAGCCATATTATATTTGGGGTTTTATATTAGCGAGTGCTTTTAGGATACTTTTAGGATATCGTTTAAGGAATTCAATAATAATAAAAATTTATTAAAAAATTAAATATTTATCTTTTTAAAATATTATTACTATTTTTCAATTAAATGTTTCTTTTGTTGATCGTTAGCCAATGCCACGGGAAGGCAATTACTAGTTTTCAATTAAATGTTTCAATATCCTAATTCTTAAAGAGAGGTCATTAATGGAGGAGAAGGCAACTGACCCACTCAAATGTATTATTATTGATTAACGAGTCTCTCGGAAAAGAAAAAAAGTTAAAGCTCAATAATGAACGACCACTTTTCGTTCCGTTTGCATTTTTCTGCTTTCTACGAGCTTTTTCTTTTTTCAACCTTTTCTGGTCCTTTTCTTTGTTTCTTTCCTTCAACTTTCTTTCTCTGCACCTTTTTTATTTTTATTTTTAAAGTTTCCCGTAGTCACCATTCTTGAAGGCTTGAAGCCACAGAGTACGGCAAGTATAAGAATATGTTTCGAAGAGTTAGAGCTTATATGCATGATTAGTTTATTAATGCAAATATTTATGATATTCAAATGAATTCATTTTAACTTATTACAATAAGCTTCTCATAGAAGTTTATGGAAATAAGCTATTTTTAGCTTATAAAAAAATAAACTTATCAAATATAAGGTATTTATTAGTGCTTCCTTAGTAAAAATAAAATAAGGAATTGTATTGAAAAATTTTATATATATTTTAAAAATTTCCTACTGCTTTCTTTTTTATACAAGATGATGAAAACACGCCAAAATAAATCAATGGTTCAAAATGAAACTATTTGCAAGTGGTTAACATGTTCAATCAGTTAATATATATATATATATATATATATATATATATATATATATATATATATATATATTTCGCGACCGTCGGTTCAGGAGCCGCAAAAAAAAAAGGTAAAAAGACAGAGGAGTTGTCACTAAAATTTTTATTGGGAAAATATTAGAAAACCTAATTATTTAAAGGTAAACTGGTCTTAAAAGAAAGAGAGATGAGTCCGGGAGTCGGTTACGAGTAGGGAAGGTGTTAGCCCCCCACATCACCCGTTTAAAAAACGGTACCTCAAGTTAATTGTGCAAAAACATTTTAATAACCTTTTAAATATTTATTTTACCCCAAAAATTATTTACAAGAAATAATTATTTTTAATTTTTAATGTTTTAAATTTTTATTAATTTTTATATTTTTTAATTTATCGTTTATAAAAACTAAATGAGGTTGAACATGGCACATGAGTCCACAGGATAACCTCAAATCTAAGGGACCGGATATGGCACCGTGTCCATAGAGCATCCTTAAAAATAGAAATGTTTAATTATTTTGATTAATTATTTTAACATAAAAGAGACACACAAAAAAAGAAAATTTAGTTTTGACTTGACAAGATGATTTATCTTGCTCCTACGTATTCCAGGTGCGATGGAAAACTCAAAGCCACGTAGTTCTTTTGAAAATGTTTGCTTGGTTGGTTGATTTTAATTTTTGATAAAGGTTTGATTTTTGATTTTTTGTTAAAGAAAGGGATTCTATTTTAAAAATAAATTCATTTTTGCTTAGAGTCCAAGATAGCAGTGCTTATACGATAAACCCTTACAATTCCTACGACACTTGAGGATGAACAAGTCCCTACATCAACGTCGTAGATTGTTGCGTAAATTCAAAAGATATTTTTATGAAATTGGGTAAAAGATGGCAAAACTGTACGATGAACCCTTACAATTCATACAACACTTGAGGATGAAAAAAAATCATACATTAACGTTGTAGATTGTTGCGTGAATTCAAAAAAAAAAACCTTTTTACTGTTTATAAATTTTGTTTTAAAAGGATATTTTTGTTTTTATTTTATAACAACAACAACCAGCAACAAGTTTGGACCATATAACAAACAAACCCAACAGGACCCAACAAATCATCAAAACCCAATAACATATCCAAACAATAAAAAGCAGAAGAAATAAAAAGAAAAAGCAAATGGGAAAAAGTAACCAAATCAGAAAGCTTCCATTTACCCACAAAGTGCAGAGGGAGAAAAAGGAGAGGGGTTTGACGCAGAAAGGTTGGCGGCACAACAGAGGAGGTGTGTGTTTGGTGGTTTGAGGGCGGCGTTAGACGGAGCAGAAGACGTGGCCAACGTCTGTGAACGGATCGGGTTTAGGTCGTAATGGCAAGGAACGAGACGGCAATGGCGATGGTGGAGCTTGCGGGTTCGGTGGCGCTGCAGCAGACGGACGACGACGCTGTGTCTGGCCGTCGGACAGTGGAGGGCGGATCTGGTCCGAGGTGGTGGAGGAGCAAACTATGTGTTTCTATTTGTGTACTTTTTTTATTTGTTGGTATTTCTTTGGTTTCTGATTGTGGTTTTGAAGCTTATATTGGTGAAGATGGTGGAAGGGATATGTTGGGAATAGAGTTTTGTAATGGGTAGGGATGGTTAGAAAATGAAGAAGATGACAGAAAAATGGCTGGATTAGTAGGGAGGATGGTAAAAGATGAAAGTGATTATGGGTAGAAGGTTGTGCTGTTTGTTCTTTTTCATGGCTGAAGTGATCTGTTTATGAGGTAGATAGTCTTGAAGATGGCATGAGGTTCCTGATGGAGGTTAGGGAGAATTTTTCTAAAAAAATCAGTTTGTTCTTCGGGGTCCTTTTTCTTTACGCCCCTCCCTTTCTTATTGTCACTGTTCAATATATAGCACGGGAATGAAGAAGATGACAAATCTTCCTGTTAGGCCAGCTGGTGTGGGTACAAGTAGTGGGGAGAAAATCAGTCTTTGCTCCACCACCTTGCTTGGCTGGTGCAAGGGTAAGGATGGTATGTACCATTATCCCCTTTTTTTCTGAAAAAGAAGATGACAAAGAGGGGTACAAGTGTGGGAGCAGGCATTTTTATAATTTTTTTTTACTTTTTTTTTTAACAAATCAGAATAATAAAAAACAATTTTTGGTTGGGTTTAGGATAATGGGCCCAAAACATAACTTGGAACAAAAACGAAAATGGACTCCATTTGATGATGTAATGGGCCAAGAATAAAAAACATTTTTTGTTTTATTTTTATCATTTTTGTTACTATTTTTCAAAACATTGATTAAAAGAAATTCGGGCAAAATTAGATGTTCACAATATATATATATATATATATATATATATTGTTGGAGAATCAGGAAAATATCCTTGATTTTATTCTCTTTGATTCTATTTGATGTTATCTTTATTATTTTTATTTTATTTTGTTTTATTTCCTTTCTTAATTATAGGAAGATATTTGATTTAATTTGTTTTGCCTTTATTGTAATCTCTTTATAAAAGATACTCCTACTATGAATGAAATCACAACAATTATTCTACTGCCTTCTATGTGGTATCAGCAGCTTTAGGTTAGAGTTCTTTTCTCCCCTCCATGGCAGCTTAGGAAGTGGCGGTGGCGGCCAGGTAGCGCAAGCACAGGTGGTGAGAATCGTGCATTCCAAGCTAGTACCTCTGATCAAGAGAAGCAGTCTTCTTCAAGCTCGATTCCTTTCACTAAGTAACAAATAAAGATCATAGAAGCAGTCTTCTTCAAGTTCGATTCCTTTACGAAGGAACTAATAGATCAACTATACAAACTTCTTGAGTCTCAAACTCCTTCCTGCTCTAGAAAGGTAACTTTGTTAATACTGCCCTTCTTAGTGTCAACCATATTTGGATTGTTGATTCAGTGCTACTGATCATATGACAATGACAGGAGAGTCTAGTCTCGTTTCTTCATATAGTCTTTGTGCAGGTAAACAGAAAATTAAAATTGCAGATGACTCCCTATCAGCCATTGCAAGGAAAGGGTTCATTGTCCTGTCTCCAACGATAACTCTCCAAGATGTCCTTCATGTCCCAAATTTGTCATGTAGTCTTTTATCGGTTAGTAAATTAGCCTGGGAAAAAATTGTCAAACTAATTTCTTTCCTTCTCATTATGTGTTTCAGGATTTGAACTCGGGAGGATGAAAATAAGTTTCTTTATTTCTCATTGCTTGGTTGAAGAAAGAAAATAAGCGGAAGGAAGTAGGTGACAAAAATTAGTTTTATGTTGTTTGATAATGGAGAGAAATAAAGAAGAGAACAAATTAGTGTGGATTCGACAAAAAAAAAAACTCTTCATGAAAAGAAAAATGGGGTGGCGAAAGAAAATTTTATATTAAATTACAATTTTAACCTCTGTGTAAATGTTGTGTGACATTTTTTATTCTTTATATTTTATTATATTATTATATGGTATTATATTAAAATATTATATTATAGAGTTATTATAGATACATATGCCTTTATAAAAAATTATTTTCCTTCAATCTAATTTTCTATCCAACCAAATGAGTAGAGAAAAAAATCCAATTTTTCTTTCTCTTATACTTCTCTTGTATTTATTTTAAGGGTAAAGGCCCATTTTGGTCCCCCGACAAATTGTGTCGGCCATTTTAGTCATTGACAAGAAAAAAATTACCCCGTTAATCCCTGATAATTACTAACGTGGGACATGTTAGTCCCTGCATTGACTTCATCGCTGACGTGGCCGTTATCTTCGTCCATGTGGCATGACACCTAATAAAATATTATTTTTTATTTTTAAATAAATATTTTTTATTTCTTATTTTTTTTTGCCAAAAATCATTCCCAACCCTAATCTTCTTCTTGTTCTTCTTGTTCTTCTGGACATGGCTTCTTCTCTCCAGATTTCATGAACTTCATGTTACAGTGAACGATGATAGCTTCAGCTCCTTATATATCATTCCTTTTCTATGCGGTGGTTCTCTAAGTGCTCAATTCCTGTTCCATTTCCCTTACAATCGATCACTTAATCACCATAGCTTCAGCTCCAAATCATTTCCTGTTTTTTCGTTTTGCTATGAACGATTCTGAATTTTTTGTCCCATTTTTGAGATGTTTGAAATTTTAGGGTTTTAATGTTTATGCGTCTAGCTCTGTTAGAAGGATTCAGTTGATAGTTGTGCGGAGGTCATTTTAGTCCCTGACAAAACGTGTGGAGGGCATTTTAGTCCCTGACAAAACGTGTGGAGGTTTAGTCCCTGAAGAAGAAGAAGAAAGTGAAGAAGAAGGGTGGGAAGTGATGGTGACGGGGCTGGAATATGGGGAAGTTCAGTTTCTGGAGACGGAAGAAAGGGTATGGGGTAGAACTACAAGCGAAGCAAAGCTATGGGAAGAAGAGCATAGAGAGTCCACGGAAGCAGCTTTTTTGGTGAGGGAGAAGGATTGAAAGGTAGCTTTTTGGTGTTTATTCGAGCAAATCAGTTGCCCCTTGGTTTCTCATAACTGTGTTTGGATCAAAAGGTAGTGTCTTTGTGTTTCCAGATCTACGCGTTTGGTTTGTTGTGATGGTTTGTGTAATTGTGTTTGAGTTGCCAAACCAACCCTAAAGACTATATACAGAAAGATCCCCCATTTCACAATGGAAAGAAAGCTTTGCAAAGAGAGGGAATAAGAAGAGAGGGAAGAAGAAGAAGGAGCTGAGGTCTGGGCTAACAATTGGACCCAAAACGACACCATTATGGTCCTTTGAAAGAAAAAAATGAAAATCCAACAAGGCATAGTTAAAGTTAGGATGAATTAACGGTCACGTCAGTGATCTAACGTGTCCCATATTAGTAATTGCCGTGGAAACCGGGTAATTTGTTTTTGTCATGGACTAAAATGACCCATTACAATTTTTGTCGGGGACCAAAATGAGCCTTTTAATATGTACAATTTAAAAATCTAATCATTTTTCTTCTCTCGTGCTTCTTTCCTCCTTTTATCTAGGGATGACAATTTTATCCGTACCGCGGATACCATGCGGATAAAATCCATGCAATGCAGGCGGGTAGTTAAACGGGTTCCGCGGGTAAAATAAACGGGCAATTCAAATACCCGTCTATAAACGGGGCGGGGCGGGTATCACACTATCCGTACCCGCGGATACCCGCACCCGTTACTTAATTACTATAATACCCTTTTTTATATATATCTACTCTCAAAGTCCTTATATCATTTCCTAGATAATTTTCATTTATTGTGTTGTTTCATGGATATTTTAAGTGTGATGTATTAATTTGTAGGTGCTATTTTGTTCAAATACCGGAAGATATTAATGTGGTGGTTTGTTTAAGTTTTGTGTATTTTTTTAATTAAAAAACAGATTTGTTTTTTTTTTTCATAACTACCCATGGATATCCACAGATACCCGTGAAAACCCGTGAATCTGTTAAGAACCCGTTAAACAGGTATCCGTACGGGTACGGGGCGATTACAAGTGAATTTTTTATCCAATGGGACGGGTAGTGGGTAACCCGTATCTGTGCCCGCCCCGCCCTGTTGACATCCCTACTCTTATCTCCTCACTGATATGAGTTCAAATCCTACTACCGATGTGAGGACCTCGTTGGTGGATAATCTGAAAACACTCATTGAGCGGTGAGGCATGTCATGTCCCTGAAAATGAGCCGTAAAGCATGTCATGTCCCAGGTGAGCCTCCGAATCCAACTCACCCGAGATTTCCTTTACCAAAAAAATATCCACACTGACTTTATCCAGACAAAGCGCGTTAAATCCTGAAAAAACAAGCCTCCTACTTTTTTATCCATCCTTTTGCTTTTCAATTCACTCATTTACACATGGCCAGCTATGATAAAGGTTTGATTCCAGTGATTCCTCTCCTTCATCTGAATAACTCAAACCACATCATAGTAAGTAAAGTACGCTGCACCAAATTAAAGGCGACAATACATAACAAGAGTATCATTGCTAGAACCATCCTTAGGCTTCAACGAAAGCGTATCTAGCCTATTAGGATATGCCATATATAGTACTTGTCGTAAATGGCTGGTAAGTTTTGTTGTTTTCTTAATTTTATTTTAATTTATTTAATTAATGTTATTTTATTGGCAACAAGTCACTTTTGTTTGAGCTCGTTAAAAGCAGAGACATGCAAAGCGAAGGAAACGTATAGGGTCATTCTACTACTTTAACTTTCCTTCTTTATTGGTTCTCTTTCACACTTGCAATACTTGGATTTTAGTGGAAATATGGAAGGTTCTTATCAACTCGGAAATCTCTCCAATTTGCAGTATCTTAATCTCACTCTATGAAGCACCGATACTCCAAAATGGATGCCATATTCTTATCCGATATTGATATTCTCCGATACTCCACCGATACGTGTCGAAAGAGTATCGAACATGTCTTTTTAAAAAGAAAAAAAGAAAAATCCCGATACTCCATCGACACGTTCCGATACTCCGTTGACACACTTCGATACTCCATTGACACTCCGATACGTTCAAATGGGGGCTCGGATACATTTAAATGAAAGTGACTATTCACCCCTTAGTCATCATGACTTCTGATTTGAGAGTTGGAACTTCAACTCTCACTCTTTCATTGCAACAAATGCAATTTAAGATCCAGCTCCTAATACCTATGCATTTTCTTCACCTATATCATCTGATGTCTCTCTTTTATTGCATCTTCAAACTTTCACTTTGATATTATTTTCTTTAAAGATTCGGCTCGTCTTTCTTCTTCAAATGTTCATCTAGATATTGAAATTTCAAATTGAAATTTGAAAGTTTCAAATTGAAACTTATCCAACCTTGGGACCTCACGGGTATTACATACGCTACTATGCATCATTATTATATATATTATGTGAATTTTTTATATATATTTACATACGTCTCCCAAACGTATCGGATCCGATATATTTGAGGAAAAGAAGTATCGACGTATCGGATACGTATCGTATCCGATTCTCGTATCGTATCTGTGTGCATCATAGAATTCTCAGCTGGAACGGTTTAGAAGGAACATTACCATCTCATCTCGGAAGTCTCTCCCAAGTTACAATACCATGTTGAGCTTTATCTTAGTGGTAACCTCTTGGAGGGTCCCATATCAAATGATTTTGGCACTGCCATGACTTCTTTGTGGCGGCTTGATCTATCCTATAACCAAATTAAGGGTGGGGCTTTTAAATCCTTCATGAATATATGTAGCTTACGTTCCTTAAATATGTACAATAGTGATTTGGATGAAGACCTTTCTACTATTGTTAATCATTTATCAGTTGGATGTGTAAGATACTCACTGCAAGAGTGGAACTAAGCAATAATCAAATCATCGGCAATGGTTGCACACACAAATTAACTTGGTGTATCTTGATATTTCTAATGCTGGGATTTCAGACACCATTCTAGAGTGGTTTTGGCCCCTACTAACAAGGCTAGAATGGATGAACATTTCATGCAACAATCTCAGAGGTACAATTCCAAATGTTCCATTAAGTCTTTGTTGAGAAAGCTTTGCTGCAATCTGAGTAACAAACTCACAGCTCCAAGAATGTTGTAGAAACCGAATGCAACAAAGAAACAGAACTATAAACCAAACACGAGAAAAATAAATAAAGGGGGAAGGAGAACACCAAGTATTTTAGTGGTTCACCACATATAGTGACCTACATCCACGGGAGGGGGGAGGAGCAGCTTCTTTTCCACTATGAAATCAACCAAGATCAAGTCTTTACAATAGAGGAGTTTATCCCTTTGGCTACTTCTACCCAAGATCTGATTACAACGTAAATTTCCCAAAGCCTCACACTCTCTATTTTTCACAACTCCTGATCTTTCCTATATCCTCTCTCGATCTCAACAAAATGAATTCTAACTGAATGAAAGGTGCCTCAAACAAGAACGAAGAGCTGTTTTATATATCAAGAGATGGCAACAAAAACCAATTCCAATTAGGCTAATAAGATAATAAAGTTAGTTATAAAACAGTTATAGTTAGTTGTGGCCAGTAACCAACTAAACAAACTAACTTTCCTAGCTAATTGAAACTGATTTCTGAGACACATTATTCACAATTCTCCACCTTGTCTCTTAAATCAGAGAGCTTGCATCATAGTCTTCAAGCTGTTGTTCCCCCTCATTCAAAACCCTTTTACCTTTCACAAAGTCCAATCAGGTCCAAGCAGTGTTTAAACTTGGCCTGAGAAAGTGACTTTGTAAAAGCATCTGCAGGGTTTTCTTCTGATGCTATTTTTTCCACCAGAATTTCCTTGGCTTCAATGACATCCCGGATGAAATGCAGCCTCACATCTATATGTTTTGATTTCTCATGGTAGACTTGATGCTTTGATGGATGAGTTGCACTTTGACTATCATAGAAAAGCGTGATCTTATTTTGAGTGATGCCAAGTTCACCTAGCATACCTTTCAACCATATTGCTTCTTTGAAGCCTTTAGTGAGTGCAATATATTCGCTTGAGTTGTTGATAAAGCCACAACTGATTGAAGAATTGATTTCAGTGATTGCGAGTTCCAAATAAGGTGAAACATAACCAGACAAGGACTTCCTTGTATCAATGTTTCCTGCATAATCTGATTCTACAAAGCCTTTGATTGCATCTTCATGTTGCTGTTTCCTTTTGAACTTCAGTCCAGAAGATAAGGTGCCCTTCAAGTACCTTAAAATCCATTTCAGTGCTGCCCAATGTGTTGGTCCTGGATCAGCCATGAATTTGCTCACAACACTCACAGCATGAGCTAAATCTGGTCTACTGCACACCATGGCATACATTATGCTCCCAACTCCACTAGCATATGGTACTGTTGCCATTCTAGACCTCTCTTCATCTGTTCTAGGACTTTGTTGTGATGAGAGTTTGTCATTCTGCCCCAAAGGAGTTGTGACTGGTTTAGATTCATGCATCCTAAACCTTTCAACCACTTTCTTCAAGTAGGTTTCCTGAGATAAGAGCAACTCTCCTTTGGATCTGTCTCTGCTGATGTTCATGCCTAGAATTCTCTTGGCTTCACCAAGATCCTTCATCTCAAATTCAGAGTTGAGATCCGATTTGAGTTTTTCTATCTTATTTTTACATGAACTAGCTATGAGTATATCATCTACATACAAAAGTAAATACAGAATTACATTTTCCTTTTCTTTCATGATATATACACAACTATCATACCTACTTCTGTGAAACCCTATCTTCATCATAAAGTCATCGAATTTTTTGTACCACTGCCTTGGACTTTGCTTTAAGCCATATAGAGATTTTTTCAGCAAGCAAATCTTGTCATTGCCTTTGGAGAAACCCTCTGGTTGCTGCATATATATAGTCTCATCAAGGTCTCCATGGAGAAATGATGTTTTGACATCAAGTTGTTGTAATTCAAGATCATACTGTGTGACAATTGACAGCATAATCCTAATTGAGCGTTGCTTGACCACGGTGAGAAGATTTCATTGAAATCAACTCCTTCTAGTTGGGTGAATCCCTTGGCTACAAGCCTTGCTTTGAATACCGGCTTGTTCAACTCCCGGGAATACCTTCTTTCTTCTTATAGATCCATTTGCAGCCTACCACTCTTTGATTCTTTGGTAGGGTAACCAGCTCCCGAGTTCTATTCTTTTCAAGAGAATTCATCTCTTCAATCATTGCTGCCATCCAGTTATTACTGTCCTTGCTTGCTAATGCTTCTTTGAAATTGCTAGGTTCATTGTCCTGTATTGCATCAGCAACATTTAGAGCATAATAGATGAGGTCTGCATCTCCAAACCTCCTTGGTGGTGCTATGATTCTTCTGGCTCTATCTCTGACCAAGTTGTAGTCATTTGGAATTGGTTCTGGTTGCTGATGTTCTGCTGCATCCTCAGGTTGCATTCTGTCTGCAGTGCCTTCGTGGAGGGGTAACTCCACCTCAACCTGAGCATTATCTGAAATGCTTGCTTTGCTGTCTGTTCCTTCTTGATCTTTAGTCATCATGGCCATTCGGGTTTCATCAAACACAACATCCCTGCTTATTAGACATTTTGGTTCACCAGGTTCCATTCTCCATAGCTTATATCCTTTAATTCCAGCAGGATAGCCTATGAATGCACATCTGATGGCACGAGCTCCAAGTTTATCTTGCTTGATATGAGCAAATGCAAGAGAACCAAATATTCTCAGAGTTGAGTAATCTGCAGGTTTTCCATTCCATAACTCCATGGGTGTTTTAAATCCCTTTGAAGAGGATGGACACCTATTGATCAAGTATGCTGCAGTAGTGGCAGCTTCACCCCAAAAGCTTTTTGGCATTCCAGCACTTATTAACATGCATCTTACTCTTTCAAGGATTGTTCTGTTCATCCTTTACGCCAAACCATTCGTGTGAGGAGTTCCCGCAATGACCCTATGTCTTTGAATTCCATGATCCCGCAAAACTTATTAAACGGTTCACGACACAAACTCCAGACCATTGTCAGTTCTCAAATGTTTCAGATTGGATCCCATTTGATTTTCTATGAGAGTATGCCATTCTTTAAATTTTCCAAAAGTATCACTTTTATTTTTCAAGACATAAAGCCATACTCTCCTAGAATAATCATCAATGATGGTAAGGAAATAGAACCCACCACCATGAGTCATGGTCCTTGAAGGACCCCAAAGATCTGAATGTGCATATTCAAAAGGTCTATTTGTTGTATGTAGCCCTATGCCAAACTTAACTCTTTGAGATTTTCCTAATATGCACTGATCACAGAAATCAAGTTTGTCTATTTTATCACCATTTAACAGGTTTTGCTTGGCTAGTTCAGTCAAACCCTTTTCACTTACATGACCTAGCCTCATGTGCCATAATTTGGTTTTATCTATTAGGTTTTGACTTGCTACAGCAGCTTGAGCAATTATAGTACAGCCATCAAGTATATACAGTCCATTTCTTTTAATTCCTCTAGCAATAATCAGGTTTCCACTAGTTATTTTCAGGATTCCATGTTCAATAGTGGTAGAATAACCTAAGCTATCAAACATGCTTATGGATATGAGGTTTCTTTTGATTTCTGGTACATACCTTAATCCCTGAAGTAAAGTCTCTTGGCCATTGAACATCTTCAATCTGACTGAGCCAATACCCTGCACTTTACAAGGCTTGTTGTTGCCTAATAACACAGCTCCACCTTCTTTCATGTCTATGGTTTCAAAGTAGTCCTTTCTTGGACACATATGGTAAGTGCAGCCAGAGTCCATAACCCAATCCTTCTCTATTTGATGATTTGAGACTACCAAGGCCTCTTCCAGAGTTATATCCATCAAACACTATAGCAGCTCCACCTGGTTCTTGAGAATTCTTTACATCTTTATTCCTTCTTTCTGGACAGTTCTTCTTAAAGTGTCCTTTCTTGTGACAATGAAAACACTTATAGTTACTTTATGACCTGTTCTTGGACTTAGACCATGATTGTTTCCCTTGTAGTTTTTTCATTTCCCAGTACGCCCCTCACAACAAGTAAGCCCTTTTGCATTGTTGTCATTCTTGGATTCTTGTCTTTTCCGAAGTTCCTTTGTCCGGATGGTTGATTAAACTTCTTCCGGCAGAGATTGTTTGATCTCTTCCAAACAATACAACATCTTTAAAATGTTCATATGAATTAGGCAAGGCAGAGGTAAGATTAGAGCCTTGTCTTCATCTTCTAACTTCACATCAATGTTTTCAAGATCATCAGGTCTGTTGAAGTTCTGCAATATGATCAGTGGTTGATCCTCGATTATTTTGAAGGATTACAATTGTTGCTTCAAGAAGAGCCTATTTGCCACCGATTTAGTCATGTATAATGACTCTAATTTCAACCACATTGTTTGCAGCGATCTTCCCCGAGCTACCTCTGCGAGTGCTTTGTCCCCAAGGCACAAGATTATTGTGCTTCTATCCTTTTCTACCGAGATCTTGCTTTTCCTTTCCGGACATAATTATGGGTTGAGCAGACTCACCTTTCAATGCACACCGCTAGACCTTGATGCACCAAGATTGCACCGCATCTTTATTCTCCATAGCCCAAATCATTTGAACTTGTGAACTTCTCTATATCAAACTTAGTTGCTCCCATGGTTGCTTGCTTTCGGGTTCTTGGTTGTTCCCACAGGCGGTGCCAATTATTGAGAAAGCTTTGCTGCAATCACAGAACAAACTCACATCTCCAAGAATGTTGCAGTAAAGCCGAATGCGGTAAAACAAAACTATAAACCAAACACAGAAAAAATAAAGAAAGGGGGAAGGAGAACACCAAGTATTTTAGTGGTTCGGTCCACATATAGTGACCTACATCCACGGAGGGGGAGGAGCGACTTCTTTTCCACTATGAAATCAACCAAGATCAAGTCTTTACAATAGAGAGTTTATCCCTTTGGCCACTTCTACCCAAGACCGATAAACGAAATTTCCCAAAGCCTCACACTCTTTATTTTTCACAACTCCCGATCTTTCCTATATCCTCTACGATCTCAACAAAATGAATTCTAAGCTGAATGAAAGGTGCCTCAAACAACAACGAAGAGCTGTTTATATATGTTGCGATGAGGGCAAATGTAAAACCAATTCCAATTAGGCAAATAAGATAATAAAGTTAGTTATAAAAAGCGATTTATAGTTAGTTGTGGCCAGCAACCAACTAAACAAACTAACTTTCCTAGCTAATTGAAACTGATTTCAGAGACACATTATTCCACCAGTCTTAAGTGGGGAACTCCTTTTCGTTGAGGAATTGCACCAAGTTAGTAATGCTAGATGCGGGGGAAAATAATTTATCAGGAACGATCGCAAATGTTAAGCTTGCGAAGGAATCACTTCTTTAGTAGTTTGCCATTGTCCATTTGTTATCTAACAAGCATTCACCTCTTGGATCTCTCATCAAACAATCTAAAGGGACGAATTCCCAAATGTTTCAAGAATTTCTCAGCAATGGCTCAAGACGGAGAAAGGTTCTCAATAGATGGTTATCCTCGTTCTTTGGTGACAAAAAGAGGATATTATTTAATCGTTATGGATTATGATTTAATTACGTTGTTGATGTGGAAAGGTGTAGAGCAAACATTCAAGAATGATAAATTGCTTTTTAAAAGGCATTGATCTCTCAAGCAATCAATTAACGAGAGGAAATTCCAGCAGAAATAGAAAATTTAGTTGAATTGGTTTCATTGAATTTGTCAAGAAACAATTTGACAGGAGAATTCCTTTAAGGATTGGAAGGTGACATCACTTGAATTTCTCGATTTGTCAAGAAACCAGCTTGTTGGTTCAATTCCTTCTAGTGTTGCTGAAATTGATCGACTCACTATGTTGGATCTGTCACATAATTATCTATCCGGAGAAATTCCAACTAGCACTCAATTACAGAGTTTAGATGCCTCGAGTTATGAAGACAATGTTAATCTTTGTGGGAGGCCACTTGAAAAACTATGTAAAGCAAAGGTTACTCGCAAGAACCAAAGTTCAAATTTTGTGAAGATGAAGATTCCTTTGTTCGATCTTGGATTTTACGTTAGTATGGCAATTGGATTTGTTAGTGGATTTTGTGGGATCTTTGGCCCAATCCTTGTCAGCGTTCTTGGGGACATAGTTATTTCAGATTCTTGAACAATTTAATGGACACTATTTGTGTCATGATCGAGATGAAAGTTGCCAAGTGCAAGAGGTGGTTCTACGACTGGTGGTAATATTTTTTTCGCTCTCTTGTGTTTACTTTATTTTGATTTCCACATTGATAGCAATCATAACCTTAGTCCTTGTACATACAAGAAACAATATATTACCGTCAAGTATCTTTTGTCTAAAAAGAATTAGTTTACTTGTCTTCAAAATACATTTAACACATGTCATAATAATTATCACCTACTCAAAAATATGAAGAACCAACTAATTTGATCCCAACAACTTCGGGGGATTCAAATGAGGTCGCGTGGCAGATCTCAAAGAGGTCAAATGTGAGGATTCACAAAATGGGTGCCTTTCTCTTTCCGAGAGCTCAACCCCTAACCCAAAAAAATCCCCTACAGCTCGGTTGCCCAAAAACAAGAGGTAGAGCTTCAAGGTTTTCACAATAATTTCACAATGATGCTTGAGATTGGAAGATAAGTAAAGGTGAATAAATAAAAGGAAAAAAAAAAAAGAAAAGTGAGGGGGGGAGGGGGGGAGGAATGGGGAAGCTTCTTGTCGAGAAGCCGAAATATCTAGCCCCTTGTCTCTTCTCTTATTTTCACCAAAATGAAGCAGTCGTTTCAATAATCACTATCTTGGTAGGAGTAAAACCCGGTCAGGAAGCTTGGATACCGATCCAATAAAGGTGGGAAAGATAAGATATTGATATTATCTTTAATGATTCCGATATTATCTCAAATAACCTTATCAGGTTAGAAGAGATAAATCCCTCAAATTAAGGTGGGAAAGATAAGATATTATCTTTAATGTCATGATATTATCTCAAATAACATTTTAGGTTAGAAGAGATAAATCCCTCAAATTAGGAAATCATATCTCAAAAGAAGATTTAAGAGATAAAAGGAGATAAATCCATATCTCTTAAAGATATGGGGATCCTATTATAAAAGAGGAGAACCCAAGAGAGAGAGACACTTTTCACTAACCTAGGTGAACCCCCTTGAGGCGTATTAGAGGAACCAGCTTGACCAGAGACCATTGAAGAGTCCTTGCTCATTGGTATTCATCGGATACAAGATTAAGGATTGAGATAACCGTATGGCCAAGGGTTGATCCTAGAACTACGTCGGCTTTGATTCCCATTGGGATACGGAGGCCAGGAATACAATATTCTATCAAGCCATAATCTAAAACAACCCCATTGTTCACTCTTGGTTTGACGTTCTACGACGAGATTAAAGCAAGTCGTATCTCGGCGGAACATTTGGCGCCCCGGTAGAGTGGGGAAAAACTTTCCCGGTTCCATAAGAAAGCTTAATGGTGACTACGCGGAATGGATCGAGGGAGGGGCGAACAACCCGGCCGTGTAGATCATGAGGCTTCAAACCACGAGTGAGAATCGTGACAATCCTCGCCCACTCCATCAATGAAGATAACCCTCGGCTAGGAGAGGTTATGGCCTGATTAAGGCAAACTTGTGTGGACGAAGGGGGAGATACATGCTTAGAATCAAAGTACATTAAGAGCTCGAAAAGAGAAAGATCGGTGATGCCTTGAGGAAGAGCAATCCTCACCGAGGGTAGCCAAAAGGATCCATCGTACGTACCTTCTCATCATGATACGGGCCGACCATCCAAGACCAAACCTCGCTCGAGAGGGTTAAGGAGTTAAATCTCGTGCGAGAAAGGGTATCGAGAAAGAAAGGGTATGAGACGACGGCCAGGGTTGTCGTTCACGGATGACATCGATGAGGATAATCATGCCTAGACATTTTAAGCCTCTTAACACCGATAAATTCAATGGCACCACTTGACCCAACCGAGCACGTAGAATCCTTTATTTCTTACATTTACACGGTGACCTATTCGGAAGCCATCATGTGCAAAAATTTTCCAACTACTTTGCAAGGCCTGTGTGTATTTGTCGCAACGTCAAAAGATGAGCGGTTAGTAAAAATGTAGTTTAGTGTGCGACAACTCGGGTATCGTGTATCACAAGGACTCTTGTAGTGCTATTATCGCAGAAAATCCAGTTTTCTTGGGGGTGTTTGGTTTGAAATTGATTGGAAAGCGAGAATGAAAACGAGCATAAAAACAGGCAAATTACGTGATTATCAAATAAGACTAAGACGATCAATCTGCTTCGCCGTTTCCCATTATCGCCGGTTCATGTAATTCCGTACCTTAAGCGGATTCTAATCCGCACCGATTGTAGCCATGATTAACAAGCGAAACCGGCGCTACGGGACATATATTCCTAATTCAGAATTAAGCAAGCGGATGAAGCCCCGTGAATTAAGCAAACACGAATTGAGCGCACGCAATTAAGCAAACGCGATTAAGTTTAGGAATATAAAATCATCGAAAATAAATCAACACTAATTCGATACAAACTGAATTAAGCAAGAGAGAATAGCGAATAGCATTGAAAAGAGAAGATAATTAAATCGGGAATTACAAGACCTCAAGTGTTGGTGGGCAAGGCAATGAGATCAACCTAGGGAGATTAGTTCTCCATCAAAATGCAATACAACCAGAAATTTGAAAACAAGGATTAGCCAAAGATGATTACCATTTCCCTTCATGACTATTTATAACTTTGAAGCTACGCATTCTCGCCGAGGCGAAGTGGCCTCGCGAGGCCGAATATTAAAATGGCGCCTTCTTGAATTTGTATTCTCGCGAGGGAGTCTTCAAAACCTGGGTTGTCCACGGCCATGATGCCTATCACGGCCAGCCCGTGATGGTCTCAGCTCTTCCGGTGCTTATCTGTCATGGCCTGACCTTCA
This sequence comes from Sophora flavescens, assembly GCA_030762895.1. NCBI lineage: Eukaryota > Viridiplantae > Streptophyta > Magnoliopsida > Fabales > Fabaceae > Sophora > Sophora flavescens. Next base: position 109,366,861 of record CM061063.1, read on the forward strand.
TCACGGCCAGGCCATGATGGTCTCATCTTCCGGGGTTTCTCTTCACGCGCTGATGGGTGTACGGATGACCGCGGTGATGTAGCGACTTCGTTCGCGAGGCGGAGCTTTAGCTCATGAGCGAAGAAAGAACGTGACTTTTTGCAGAGCTGGTCCTCACTCGCAGGGGCGAGTGTCTCCTTTCGTGACAGTGTTTCCAGATTGCAATTTCCATTGTTTCCCTTCATTCCTTGGACTCTAAGTCAACTGAAAACATGAAATAGCCATAAGTGCTTTATTTGACTCAAAGCTAGCTAAATAACCCTAAAACTACTTAAGGGACTCAAAACCTTGCTTGAGGACAATCAAGCCTAATTTGGGTGAAAACGAGATATAATTGGCACAAAACCACGGTCATACTAGTCATAAAACTAGATGAGCCGAGGAGGCTTATCAAAATACCCCAAACTTGAACTTTGCTTGTCCCCAAGCAAACTAAAACTCAAAGCGACTCCAAGACTTGGCAAGCTAGAAGGATTTCAACCAATTCCTCACAAATTTCAAGCAATTAATCAAACAATTTTCCTTCATGTTTCCCCCCTTTCAACAATGTAATCCCCACAATCATTTATTACGAACATCTCAGAATTTCATCATTCAAACAATCATTAATCTAAGCAGGGATCTAAGTTACACACAAGAGGGAGATCACCAAATTCAAACAATCGCCCTTCCTCACAAAGGGGTTTAGTGTTCCTCAATCTCTCGGTTTTGTCTAGGGTGACAACATTTCACTGGTTTCACTTTAAGAGCACTTCCCATGAATTTGATTTTCATCTCAAAATGGTTCCCACGGAAAACATGCATGCAACATCAAAAGGTCTTTCCAAGGTTGTAATGGGGCCTGGCTAGGGAAGGATATACAAAGGTCCTGGCTGAAGTCCCTAGGAACTAAGAGACATGAGGCCGTTTACACATTGAATTCCCTACTCAAGTTCCTATTCTTATTCTTTTTTTGCCTTGGGTAGCTCTGACAGACTTCTCTTCAATACCCTTCTTGACATCTTGATTTTTTTTTTTTTTGAAAAGATTTATTTTTGCCCTTTGGCTCCAACCTTTATTTTTTTTTTTCTCAATCCCCAAACAACACATCATATCCTGTAGCCACCCCAAACTTGGTTTCTTGCAACCATTCTCTTGCTAAGCTTCCATGCTCTCCTAATCCTAAGATCGGGTTAACATGGTTTTCGAGTCAGGGCTCATAACATAAGGTCATCATGAAACAATAGGCTAATTAGGCCAAAGGGAGGCTAACCAAGGGAACATGCATTAGGGACTTTGGTTCAATTTAGGCCAAGTAGTTAATTCAAAGAAAATTGCCTAAATCATTTGATCTAAACACATAGACATGCAAAACCATGAAGAGATTCAAGCAAATTCGGGAAAGTGCAACTTGAAAGTGATTCACACAATCAAAAACATGTTGGAGGCTAAATCCTCACCCGGACATTCATGCATTGTTTGACTGAGATTCTATCCCTAGTGTGTGCACCCTATCACCCCAAACTTATCATAAATCATGCCTCACAACAAAATATCTCAAAGTTCAGTTTTCAATTTTTCAAATGGGGATTACAATTTCCAAATTTCAAAAACCTAGGGAAATCATCAACATAAATCATGCCATCAATCTGTGCTAAATCAACAAAACCTACCAAGCTGCCGACACAAGACTCACACACATGCTCTTGAGCTTCTAAAATTATTCAAGAGCGAAAAGAAAACACAACAAAACAAATGGTTCCTCCCCCACACTTAAAACATACATTGTCCCCAATGAACAACACAAATATCAAAATAGAGTGAGGGGAGGAAAGGGTGCTCCCCGATCGGAGGTTGTGGTGTAGGTGGGCTCCCCCAAAGAGCTCCTCACCAGTAGCATCCATAGGTCCGAGCTCTCATGAAATAGCCCAGTTGCCCGTTAACTTTGAATGCCTTGTTGCTACCTGTACTTTTAATCTCTCTTTGCACCATGAGGAAAAACATTAGTAACAACAAATGGTCCAATCCAGGGACCAGAAGTTTCCGGCCATCAATTTGGGCGGGAGTTAACAAGTAAAACCATGACCCACGAGAGAATTCCTTCCTAGCAATCAACCTATCATGAAAGTGCTTGGTTTTCTCCATATAAATCCGGAGCTCTCATAGGCTTCTAGCCTAAGCTCTTCATCTCTTAACTGAGTTTCCTTTCAATACCAGATTTTGCATTTCCGATTATGACACTTGACCGCCCTAAACACGGTGCTCAACTTCCACAGGAGATGGCATGCCTTGCCGAATACAAGCCTAAAGGGGGACATCCCTATCGGCGTCTTGAAAGCAATCCTCCGAGCCCAAAGTGCGTCTTCTAGAGCGGCTCCGATCCTTCTATTGGTGCACAACTTTCTCTAGGTTTGTTTTATCTCCTGTTGGAGATCTCAGCCTGGCCATTGGTGCGAGGATGGTAAGCAGTGGAACTCGTGCACAACCACATACTTAGTAGTAGAGCCTCCATGGTGCGGTTGCAGAAATGAGTGCCACTGGTCGCGATGATGTACGAGGTATGGGAACCTGCAAAATATTGGACCTAACAAGAATTTGCAACAACTTTAGAATCATTAGTCCTAGTGGGATAGCTTCCACCCACTTTGAAACATAGTCACCGAACAAGAGAATGTAAAAAGCCAAAAGATGCGGGGAAAGGACCCATAAAGTGGATCCCCACATCAAACACCTCGCGAGAAGCATGGGTTCTTGTGGCATTTCACTCTTAGAGTGATGGCTGCATCTGTTATGCGACACTCATACAAATCAGTACACCTCATAAGCATCTCTAAAGATGGTGGGCCAATAAAAACCAGGAATCTAGGACCTTTCTCATCCTTTGGCCAAAGTGTCCCTACTTGAGAGGCATGAGAAAAGTTCAAAATAGACTCAATCTCATAGTCGAGGACACATCGCTAATCACCCGATCACTACAAAACTTCCAAAGAAATGGATCGTCCCAAACATAATACTTGGCATCGCTCTTTAGTTCAAGGATTTGTGACCTAGTTGCTCAGTCGGAAAGACACACAGCAATTAGTTAATTCCGAATCGGCAAACCAAGGGGTTAGCCATGCAACTTAAAAAGTTGCTCATAGAAAGTCATCTCGAATGGGGAAGGATCCTCGTCCCTCTATCCTACTCAAGTGATCACCACTAAAATTTAGGCTCCACTCTTTGTCCTTTATCTCACATTAAACTCTTGGAGAATAACATCCACCTAATCAACCTCGGCTTTGCTTCGGGCTTCTTCAACAAGTATTTGCAGCTGCATGGTCAGTGAAAACAATAACCTTGGAACCTAGAAAATATGATCTAAACTTATCGAGAGCAAAAACAATGCTAGAGTTCCTTTTCAGTGGTGGTGTAATTACATTGTGCAGCATCTAAAGTCCTAGAAGCATAGTAAATGACATGTGAGACTTGCCTACCCTTTGTGTCGGACCGCCCCCACAGATAGTTAGAAGCATCACACATGAGCTCAAAAGGGGAGGTCCGGTCGGGGAGCTGGATGATGGGGGTAGAGGTCAATGCCTTTTTCAAGAAGTCGAACGCCTTCTTGCGGTTATCATCAAGCTGAATGTGGGCATCATTCTTGAAGTTCGAAAAGAGGGAGAGCTATCTTCTTCGAAGTCCTTAATAAAGCGCAATAGAAACCTGCATGACCAAGAAAGAACGAATCTGAGCAAGATGGGTAAGGCAATGTAGAAATCACATCAATTTTAGCGAATCTTGAGATACCCTCTCTAGAAATAACATGCCTCAAAACAATCCCATTCAACATAAAATGACACTTTTCATAGTTCAACACAAGATCGGTTTCAATACATCTTTTCTAAAACAAAATTCAGACTATGCAAGCATGCATCAAATGAGAGCCATATACCGTAGAAATCATCCATGAACACTTCTATGCAATTTTCAATAAATTCAGTATAAATGCTAATCATGCATCTCTGAAAGTGCCAGGAGCATTGCAAAGGCCAAATGGCATCTCCTATAGGCAAGCATGCCGGGGGCACGTGAAGTGGTCTTCTCCGATCCTCCAAGTGCAATGTGGATCTGGAAGTATCCCGGAGAGAAGCCATCAAGAAAACAATAGTAGGATTTAACCAGCCAGCCGTTAGAGCATCCGATCGATGAACGGCAAAGGGAAAGTGATCCCTTTGAGTGGCACTGGTTCAACCTCCTATAGTCAATCTGATCTCTCCAGGCTATTCGGACTCTAGTGGGGACAAGCTCATTGCTCTCATTTCTTACCCTTTGTGAGGCCAGATTTCTTGGCACAACTTGCATTTAAGCTCACCATCTACTATGGAGAGGGGTATATGATACCCGCATGCGAGAGTTTTGTTACCCCTCTACCACATCCGAATCAATGAATTTGTCGCCTCTGCGACTTGCTAAAACAGTTAGCCTCATCCTCAATAAATTCTATGCATACATCTGAAGGCTAATTCCCGTAATGTCGGCCAAGTCCATCAATTGCTCTCTTGTGCTTCTTCAAAACCTCGAAAGTTTAGCTTCTGTCGTAGTCAAGGTTGGAGGAAAATGATAACTGGGAGTTTTTCATTCTCTCCAAGTAAGATCTTCCGCGGCAGGTGCCGAGGAAGACACGCGCAAGTGCCAGGAGTGGTAACTCCAGAGATGGTATGTTTGAAGGCACTGGGCGTCAAGAATTCGGTACAATGCACTTCATTACCTATCACCCTTGCAAAGTAGAATCAATCTCGAAGCAAAAACGACACAAGGGGTTAGTGTTAGTACAATCATTACATGAATAAACATCATTAAAATCGTAAATGGATGGAAAATCAAAGAGCCAAGTCATCATAGGTGTCATCAACATTTCGGAGAGCAACTTCAGTCAAAACAGAATGCTCTTCCAATGGATTCTTCATAGCATCAAAATATTGAACCTTTGTAATAATCGCACAGACTCAATGGACATGGTTCCATCCATCAACATCTATCTTCGCTTTAAGGCAGTCTTCAAGGAAGCGGCACCGCCCGTGATGATTGGTGATCTCTACTGAATTAGTTTCCCGTAGTGTCCAGGAGATGTAAAAGTCGGGCAGGAAAATCAAATCATCAACTCGTACCAACAAATATTTCACAACTTAAGCCGGCATTGGTCCTGTGGCAATCGTATGTAAGTCCGGATGTTGGAAAATGGGCCCGTGATCAAGGTTGTTGAAAGCGGAGGAGGGCATGACATTTATGGAGGCTCCCCAAATCCAACATGCAATTGTCGAATTTTGTCCCCCAATGGTGCATGGGAATAGTGAAAGTGCATCGGATCCTTGCACGTCGGTAGTGCCGAGTGAGGCGGCCAAAGCCAACCTTCTCGGGGGCAAGTTTGGGGTGACTGAGGGCTTTGAAACTTTTCGCCTAAGTTAACTCTCTTACCCCTTCATCCTTCCTCTTGGAGGTACACAAATCCTTCGTGAAACTTTGCATACCTTGGGAACTTGCCTAATCACCTAGGAGTGGAATGTTTCAGCCACCTTTACGAACACATCTAAGTCTCCTTCTCCTTGTCTTCCCCATCAACCTTCTTATTTTTCTTGCACTCTTTGTGGGAAGGGAAGCGCAGGCTATACACTCTTCGGCTTCAACAACAACAAAGAGGGCTCAGAATGGCCTCAGAGTTTCTCATGTTTCTCAGGCCCCTCACTACTTTCCGGATCTCAAAAGAAATGGCACTCACATTGGGATTGGGGGCATTGGGATTCACCTTGTCTATGCGAGTAGTTAGTTCGATCCACGAGCTTCTGTAGTTGTTTATGGATGTGGGAAGTATCCAACTGTGTTCTCAAATCTTGAATGCTAGCATTGTACTTCTGAGATGTCCAACTTGATGCTGAAACCGAGATTTTATGCAGCCATTTGCTTGACCAAGTCTCTAAAGAAGGTTCTAAGGTGCGAGTGGTCATAGAGAGGATCCTGGTGGTGCCACCTGGTATTGTTAAGATGAGTTCCCATCACAGATAGGGTGATTCCTCCGCTTGGGATGGTACTATTTGTGGAGAGGTCGGAGGCGTATCGGTTCACGATATTGCCTTGGTTGTAGAGATTAATGATAAGCTGAGGCATATCGATGATTGACCCCCTCTGGAACGGGACGTGTCGCGCGATGCTCAGAGAACTACACATCCCACACAACCTCGCGTGAACCTTTTCCATTGCCGAGAGCCACCAACAAGTGAGCTATCAATTCTGGTTTCGGTGCCTTGTTGGAAGATGAACCTGATATCATTTACACCCTTGGTCACGTGATTGCTCCTGGTTGTGAACTAGCTGGGAGTTTAATGACATATTTCAATCAATTGCTTGGCAGAACTGGAGTTTTATCGACGAGTGCTCCTCCGTGGCATCCAAATATTTGTCCATTAGAGCAATCCACACTAAAAATCGAATAAGAATTGCCCGGAAACGGTGTTTGAGAGCACTAGATACCAACTTTTGAACCTCTCCAGATTACTCGGCAATGACTCGTGCTTTCCACGATGCCACATATTCTTTGATGGAAGCGGCTCGAAGCAGAAGTATCTTTTCAGAAAACCGCCTTGAATCATTCCAAGTTGTGTCAGATTTGGCTCCAAATAATATAGCCAATCCTTTGCGCACCTTCAAGGAGAAACGGGAAGGCTCATAATTTGATATGGTTCGTAATGCCTTAGGCCTCGGGGGTGTAGAGCGACCACCCGAATTCCTTCAAATGCTTATGGGTCCTCACTGCAAAGACCACTAAATCTTGGCAACAAGTGTATTAACCGCATTTAAGTTCAAAAGGAGCAACCACACCAACATACTCAATACACAACCCATTGTAGTCAACATCAAAAAGCTAGGCGACTCAATGTCCTTGGTCACCCATGTTATCAAAAACAAAGTTGACAGAGGACTACCACTAGTGCTTGCACGAATTGCCCTACGGCGTCAGAGCGTTTTTTCAATTTCGGGATCAAAATCACACAAGTCGAACAAGAGACCTAGGGGCAGTCTAATTCAAAACAAAAAACGAAAAGAGCGAACAACAAACAAGAGTCCCGACAACAACGCTAATTTGTGACGCCACTTAAGCTGCAAGACAAAAGATGGCGTTAGTAAAATGTAGTTTATTATACGACAACTCATCATCGTATCGACGACGATCTCGTAGTGCTAATATCAGCGAGAAAATCGCTTTTCTTGGAGAAATGTTTGACTGGAAATTGATTGGAAAGCGGGACGAAAACAGAGCATAAAAAAGAAGACAAATTACGGATTATCAAATAAGATTAAGACCAATCTGCTTGCTTCCCAACCATACGTTCATTAATTCCATGCCTAAGTGATTCTAATCCTTTTCATCAGAGCACATTAATAAGCAAAACGACGTAGCTACGAGACATATATTCCTAATTACAATTAAGCAAACGGATGACCCTTAATGAATTAAGCAAACACGAATTGAACCACGAATTAAACAAACGCGATTGGGTTTAGGAATATAAAATCATCGGGGAAATAAATCAACACTAATTAGATACCATCAATTAAGCAAACAGAGAATAACGACTAGCATTAAAGAGAAAAGATAATAAATCGGGAATTACAAGACCTCAAGTGTTGGTGGAAGTTTGAAAAAAAGGAATCAACCTAGGGAGATTAGTTCTCCATCAAAAAGCACACAACCAGAGAAATTGAAACAAGCATTGGCAAAGATGATTTAGTTTCCGGGCTTTAACAGACTATTTATAACTTTCGGGAATCACAGCATTTCACAGGTAATAGTGTTCTCTGCGAGGCTGTATATTAAAATGGCGCCTTCTGGAATCTGTATTCTCACGAGGCGAGTGTAATACTACAGGAGTTCAAAACCTGGGTTTGCTCACAATAGAGATCATCACGGCGCTAGAATGGTAGTTTCTTTGGGGTGCTTATCTCGCCATGGCTGGCCTCATCACGGCCAGACGTGATGGTGTCTGTCTTTAGTGGGTTTCTCTTCACGCTGATGGGTGTCACGGACCACCGTGATGCTTGCGACTTCGAGGGCTCACGAGGCGAGCATAGCTCGCGGTGAGGCGAGACGTGACTTTTCTGACGGTGGTCCTCACACTGGGGCGAGTATCACCTGTCGCGTGGCAGAGTTTCAGATACAATTTCCATAGTTTCCCGTCATGGGCTCCTAAAGTCAACCTAAAACATGAAATAGCCATAAGTGCTTTATTTGACCTCAAACGGCTAAATAACCCTAAAACTACTTAAGGGACTCAAAACCTTGTTTGAGGACAATCAAGCCTAATTTGGTGAAAACAGATATAATTGGCACAAAACCACGGTCATACTAGTCATAAAACTAGATGAGCCAGAGGCTTATCA